>JARK01001374.1:910450-933312 GCA_000688135.1 Ancylostoma ceylanicum
CAAAGCCGCCCCCCCCCCCCCCAAAGAAAGGGGTGAACACGAACCTCGTTTCGTTTTAGGATCAACGAATTATGTAAAGCACCGGATAGAAATGTATAAGAAGTTTAGGAAAATTATTGTGGCATGTATTACCAATGCTGTTATCTCTACATACAATTTCGAAAGAAGTTCCTGCCAGGTGCAGATGACAATTGGAGTTGGTAATGAGCACGCATCATTCGCAGATGATTCATAAGAAAGAAAGCCGTCTGAACGGGCAGCAAGCACATCGAGCGGTTGAACAAATGTGTTACTTTGCAAGTGATTGCTCACTTCCGTAAATCTTCTTTCCATGGCTCAGTCCAGAAAAAAAAGATTTGGTGCAACGGCACCTAGCTCTTAGCGAGTTTCGAAGAGAACCTCAGCGAGAAGTGCATTTACGCAAAGCATTTCGTCTCAAATCTAAATATAGAATATCCTAGAAATATGTATGCACTCTTCAAGAACTATTATCCAAAGTTAAGATCCTTGCAAGGTTCATAAACCAATGAAAAGACTGGTGCTATTATGAAAGAGAAATGCTACTCAAGGCGAAAATTTTCTCTGCTAAACGCCTGCGAACCTCCTCAGAAAAACGACCACATGGTAAACTTTAAAATGGCTTGACAAAATGCTCCTTGAAAATGAGTGTACACAGAATGACGATTATACGTAGTTTTATATTATCTTAGTGAGTGGTGCGGATTCCAGCTCCTCGGAAAGGAGAAGACCACTGATTGTGAGTCTGGGTCCAAACTTTGCCTGCCCTATGTGGGGATAGGAATTTCCGTATTTGGTCTGTCAAAGACATTAACACTAAGGTACTATAATGTTTCGACAACGAGCGGAGGAGATGTGCTGAGCTGTGTGGAAGAAGTCTGGAACTGAGTGTAGAGGTTTCTAGCACATCATCTACCATGAAGTTATATTCTTTGTCTAGTTATTCAAAGCCTCGGTTTCAAGAACATTTAATTGGAATAACCTGTGAAAGGAAGGGTGGTCGAAAACGTGATGGATTAGACACGTAGGAAAAAATCGATATAAATAAAAACCAAGTAGAGAGCATGTTCCGTAATTGCTTCCCCTTACCTCAGCAGTTTCAACCAAAAAAGCTGTTTCATTGGCAGAACCCAAATGCAGGGAAATGTCCCTCTTTATATCGTTTACCTATTTAATATCTCCCAGAAAGACGAATAGTTACAGATTTAATGAGTATGTACAATATAGTTTTTGCAGAATTCCTATACGCTGTAGACAGTATTATTCGTATTATTCGGAAATATAACTGAAAACGACCATCCGTCACCATTACAGGAGCGATTTTGTCGCTAAGATGTAAAATGTTTGGGCCCTGAAGCCCAACAAGGAAATACAGGGTGGCCCATAATTATGGTGACACCATGTTGGCTTCCGCTTCTTCAGTTTATTTTGGGTTACTGTTTCTTCCTGGAGCATACTCTTGCTCATTTGTTAGCACTAATTTGGCATTGTTCTTGCTCACAGCCATCGCAAAGCTAACGCCCATTTCAAAACAATCGTGTTTTGGCACGCTCTATTTTCGAAAGGCTAAGAACGTCCAAGAAGCCTGTTTTCACAATGCATCGAAAGAATAAAGAGTTGAGATCAAATTCTAGTCAACTCAGAAGTGGAAGGTCTGATACAGTTTGCAAGAAACGTGAAAACGCTTAAAAATTTCAGTGATTTTGGCAACTACTTCAGAAAACCCCAAATTTCAACCGACTGTATCCATCAGATTAAATGGTTTTCGAGGCAGTTGCTTTATGAAAACCTGATAGGGATGCGAATCCGTTGTTTTTCTCCTCACGGTTGCTGAGAAGAACTTCTTTCGGCTAGGAGCGAGTTTGTTTTTCAGAGACATTTGTTAGAAATCATTCAGGTGATTATTTCGGGAAAAAAACGGCAGAAGTGAGTTAAATTAGGTTTTATTACATTCTGTGGAAGAGAACTAGACCTCAAAACGGGATCAATAGAATCGAGAAAATTGCACGGTACAAGAGGCACATGTGCCTTGCCTTTTGGGACGCGCACTGAACTGTTCCTTGTTCCGCCATCGTCGTGACTTCAAAGAGCTCTGCATCACCACCTCGACAAAGGATTCGATCTCGCATAATTCCGACGGTGTCCGATTTCAAAACGTCAACCGTTCGCATATTGCCGCGCAGCGATAATTACCGTAACTCGGTCAGCGTGGAAACGCTGTGAAATTGACGCGATCAGCGTGACGCCATCCGCAGTTCGTATCGGTGTCAATTCACCGCTACCGTACACCAATTTGTGCAGCTTCCGGTTCGTTTGCGAGACGACATCACATTTCGAAGGCCGCACAGCAATTATCACATTTCGACCGCTCTAACGACTTTTCGACACCTACCGTAACCCGGCGAGAGATCGCTTCGTGCGGAGGTGTTTTTGATGGGTTATTTCGGCCGAACGCAGCACCCTTGACCCTGTTAGAATTTCAGTGTTCAATTTGGGATGCCGAGAACGGTCGTCAATTTGTGAGCCCAACTGCGTCTTCGCCGTCGTAGGCGACTGATCAGGCTGGCGCCATTTTCACGAAGACAAGCTTATACACAGTTTAGATATGAATGCAAATGGCTAAATTTTTCCATACTGTGCCGAAAATGGAAACAATCAAGGTTATAACTGAGGGTTAACGGATTCTTTTATTGAACATGGTACGATTGGGACTACGCTCAGAAAGGAAGGGTAGAGTAAAGAGTGGAGTTGGGCGACAGCTGTAGAATCAAAAAGGATAGTCTGAGAAGATCAGTTCCCACACTCAGTTGCATATGCACATAATTCTGTAAGGAGATTTCTTCTCATAAACAAAAAAAATCGGTTTGCATCGAAGCATCGATTCCAAAAGTACAAAGTAAGTGAAGAGTCGAACTCTGCAGATTGAAATGAAACGTATCTTGTCCAGAACTTAAGCACATGAACTCCTTTAGCTAGGTAGTTCGGTTGGCTTCTCATTTTGGTCGTCAGCAATCTCCTCTTTCCCAAAGGTATGTTTTATGTTTTATTGAGAGCAGCTTTGCAGCTTTGCAGCAACAAAGGTGTGCTTTAGTCACACTTAACCCCAAAGAAATACCCATGTGAGGTGTTTAATAGTTGATGGTGGAAAATTCAAATGCTTCTTGAGGCCGGTCCGTGTGAGCTTTCGGCACATTTTCAGAGTAATCTGAGATGTAACTTATGAATTACCTGTGTTGGAAAAAGCGAGACTCTTCTCCTAATTTTCGTACCACGGTGGATCCACAGTTATCCTTTTGTTGTTCCCTGATTAATAGCCGATTATGGTATCCCCCAACTTGTCCCACCGTTAGCTCACCATACAGGGTGACAACAAAGTCTTTGGCCAAAAGTTCCACAGAAATTTTTCCTGGGAACTTCGCCAGACAATTAGTGGCAATGCTGCTGGTTTTGTTGCATACCTTGCTGCCAACATGTCTTCAACATCCGACGCTATGCCAAAGTCTTTGATTAAAATGGCAGCATAATAAAGTAAACTACATAGTGCGAAGATGCGGTTGCTCATTTCCCACAAAGCGCGGTAGAAAATTTGATCTCTCCCATCCTCTGCTAACTTTTTGCAGAAAAACTATTGAAGCGCTTGAGATTTAATCAAAGTTGAGCATCTCTCAAGCCTCCTGAGCTTTAATATTGGCTAAGATAATTTTTGAAAGGAATTATCCAAAATGGTTATATTCCATCGCATTGGTTGATGTAACTCTCTCCTGCAAAGGAGAACCGAACTGCAGAATATTGCGAATAATGCCCAAAATGTCCCCTATATGTATTTAGTTCTGAAACGGTGCGCGCGCCATCAGCGTGGCCACCGGATGAGGTCTGCCATGATTTCTTGCCAGAAAATTTTGGTAGACAACAAATTAAAACGCATGAATTTTCCGAAAATGACCTTAAGTAAAAGCAATTTTATTGTTAGCAATATTTCCTAGTGTTGTCCTTCTTTGGAGCAAAAACCACCAAGTGTTCATATGTTGCAATGTTCGCAAAAACGCAGACGTGAAATTAGTGCTCAAAGTATCAATTGAGGAATCCGCGATTGTGTTTTTTTTTTTTGCTGAGTCCCAGCCGCATATCATATGCATGGAAGGGGGCTTTTAAAGCAACTTTGTACCTGCTTTTAAGGAAAAATTCATAAGACGTTGGTTGTGAGGTCATTTTGGTGAACATTACACATTCACGAAATATTCCTCATTCTCCTTGATACCAACATATCTGGATATACCTTTATAGTTGCTTTATGGCGCAGTTCTCTACCTTGCTTCTGTAAAATTATGGGACCTATCGCTGAAACCCTGCGAGAGTTGTAGGGTACAATTGACCCTGAGGAAGTGCGGGCACAAGGACATGCGGCTCGTGAGGGTTTTGAGGCCTATATCGGAGAGGCTGGAGGTATGCTCAAAATCTTAGTAGTGGTTTTTGGAGCTCATGCTTTGGGTAAACTCATACTCATATTAAATTTTGATTCCCTCGTCTAATCTGAAGGAATTTTTATGGCTTGCAAAGTATGGCCAAAGACTTTGTTGTCACCCTGTAGTTATCAATCCCACGGTGTGTGCCCCGATTAAACCCATTATACCTCGCTTAACCGCTTAAAGGCAGAGGACCACCTCGTTTGGCATTTTGGAGATAGCTTCATATCCTTCTCGCCATGTTAATCCCTGTAACGTACATCAACAGGCGCAAAAGCGACGAAAGCACCGTTCTCGAAGGGGTCGAAGTGGCTAAAACTTGGAGCCGGGAGGCGGATCGCTCCAAGCTGTGCTGGCAGCCCGCCACGACTGCATCGTTGGTGAACGAGTCTTTGCAACATTGGTCAACGAGTCCATTCGATGAAGTCAACAGCTTCACACGTCAATACGGGTCAGCAAACTGTTACCGACCCCGTCCTGAGAAAAAAATGGGTTCAGAGACCATTTTGAATTCATGGCAAGAATTCCACAAGCGTGGAGAGACAGCATCATAGTACCGATCTTCAAGAGGAAAGGTGATGTGATGGACTGCACGAACTACAGAGGAATCAAGCTCATCGCGCACACGATGAAGATCTATGAGCGCCTTGTGGATATGCGACTGAGAGGTGTGGTGGAGATTGCACCAGATCAATTTGGTTTCATTCCAGAGAGATCGGCAATTGATGCCATTTTCATTGCCCGTCAAGTTATGGAAAAATACCGTGAAAAGAATAAGCCGTGTCATATTGCATTTCTTGATCTGGAAAAGGCGTATGATAGGCTACCAAGATCAATACTTTGGGAAGTGATGAGAGAACGTGGCATCCCGGAATACATGGTGAATATCGTTCAGGACATGTATGATGGAGCAACGGCGAGGGTACGCACCAGGGATGAGCGGATTATCCGTATCCGGTTGTCCGTTTAACCGTTATCCGGGTGTTTTTCGTTATCCGTTATCCGCACCGTTATCCGGGCATTTGACACCGGATAACGGTGCGGATAAGGCACAAATGGGCAGATTCAACTGCGCGTGATCTTCTGCATAGACGGTGGGGGAGAAGTCATCCACAGAACATTTTGTGCAGTTCTATCTTAGTTCAAATCAAACGTTTTCTTTCTAAACTATTTCTAAAAGCTTCGATCCTTCGATATCTGTGTCTTTTAATTCATCAAGTCTAATGGCTAGACTGAACGTGTGAGTCAAATGTGACTCCACGTATTCCGATTGGAAGTTTTCACCAAAGCAAAAGCGTTCTCTTGTGTTAGACTTTGTAGTCAAGGTAGATACAGGATATCCTTTTTAACGAGGCGCCGTAAGTCCCGAAACGCCAGACATGGGGCACTCCTATTCTTTCACAACGCGGTGGCACTCGTAGACAATGGCAAGCGTGATATTACAGTAGGTTTCATACCATTCATGGCTTTTGAAGCTAGTATGAGGAGCAGACTAACCCGACAAAGCCATCTACTGGAAAAGAAATTGGCCAAAGATAATCGCAGAAAATCACTGTCATCCACCGAGCGCGGCGAATGTGCGGGTTCAGGACACTCTGGTTCGGGATTTTTTCCCGAGTTCAGCTGGCCCAAAGGTATAAAGGCACACCGACTCGGTCAGAGGGTCGGTCGAGAAGCGACCTTTCTCTGGGAATTCTCGAAAAATTATCCTTTATGCTGTCTCTAAAGATATTATTCGCTACAAAAATTCTTTCCTAACAATTTGCTAAAAAATTTTCCCCGAAGATGATATGTCTTGTAAGCAAGACAATGTTTCTGTTTTAAATGGTACAGCTGTTTCTATAAGAGGTAGAAGATCTTGTATTAACTTTCTTTCACAAAATTCTCGTCCTAATCACGTTCCGCTACGATGATNTCAAGTCTAACGTTTTCTTTCTAAACTATTTCTAAAAGCTTCGATCCTTCGATATCTGTGTCCTTTAATTCATCAAGTCTAATGTCTAGACTGAACGTGTGAGTCGAATGTGACTCCACGTATTCCAATTGGAAGTTTTCACCGAAGCAAAAGCGTTCTCTTGTGTTAGATTTTGTAGTCAAGGGAACAGAAGGATACAGGATATCCTTTTTAACGAGGCGCCGTAAGTCCCGAAACGCCAGACATGGGGCACTCCTATTCTTTCACAACGCGGTGGCACTCGTAGACAATGGCAAGCGTGATATTACAGTAGGTTTCATACCATTCATGGCTTTTGAAGCTAGTATGAGGAGCAGACTAACCCGACAAAGCCATCTACTGGAAAAGAAATTGGCCAAAGATAATCGCAGAAAATCACTGTCATCCACCGAGCGCGGCGAATGTGCGGGTTCAGGACACTCTGGTTCGGGATTTTTTCCCGAGTTCAGCTGGCCCAAAGGTATAAAGGCACACCGACTCGGTCAGAGGTTCGGTCGAGAAGCGACCTTTCTCTGTGAATTCTCGAAAAATTATTCTTTATGCTGTCTCTAGAGATATTATTCGCTACAAAAATTCTTTCCTAACAATTTCCTAAAAAATTCTCCCCGAAAATGATATGTCTTGTAAGCAAGACAATGCTTCTGTTTTAAAAGGTTCAGCTGTTTCTATAAGAGGTAGAAGATCTTGTATTAACACATTCGCGACCTTACGCTTTTGACATGGTGTGTCACGTGGGACACACGCGCTTTTGCACAAGTAGGACCCGTGTTCAACCGCTTGAGCACGTTGTCCTACATGGAAGGAATTTTTCCTCTGCTGTATAGTACTTCGAAAATGCGCGAATTTGAGACAAACCAAATCGCAAATATGCACGAGCTTGAAACTAATTCAAGAAGTTCACCTACATAAGAGTGAGTAAGTAAGCAAGTTAGTCTTCATATAAATTGTTCTTTTACTTGTGACTTTCAACCACGCATTAAAGAAGTACGAGAAGATGTCTGCTCTGCCCATCGCGTGTATAGATTGCTTGAACATTTGTTAGTATAAGACTGTATAGGAGTTTGCTCATTAAGATTGCTTCACAAAAATATAACTGTGAAAAGGGCGTGCTCACCCGGTTGAGCACGCGGTCCCATGCGTCGCACCGTGCGTGCTCAACCGGTTGAGCACATTGTCACAAATGTGTTAACTTTCTTTCACAAAATTCTCGTCCTAATCACGTTTCGCTACGATGATAGTTATTAGGAGGTGCTTCACTGGATGCTTATCCGTTGTCCGTTATCCGGTATCCGTTATCCGGTCATTTTTAGCCTATCCGTTATCCGCACCGTTATCCGGGTAATGAAAAATCCCGTATCCGCTCATCCCTGGTACGCACTGTACACGGTACGACATCGAAATTCACGATAGCAGTAGGCGTGCACCAGGGATCAGCTCTGAGCCCGTTTCTCTTTATAATGACGCTTGACACGGTTGTGAAACATCTCTTGGAAGGACCTCCGTTTACTCTGCTGTATGCCGATGACGTGGCGTTAATTGCAGATTCAAGAGCCGAGCTCCAGCTTAAGATCCGTAAATGGCAATTAGCGCTGGCGGATGCAGGGTTGAAGTTGAATACCAAGAAGACCGAAGTCATGAGCAGTACCGAGGAGGACTACCAAGTGTTCGACGTAAGCGGAACTGCTTTTGCGCAAGCAAAAGAATTCCAGTACCTTGGAAGCTATCTGAGCGCAGACGGAACTGTGGATGCTGCAGTTCGAGGAAGAATTAAATGCGCATGGCTGAAATGGAGAGAATCAACTGGAATTCTTTGTGATCGAAGATGTTCAAGAGTGCTAAAAGGGAAGATCTATCGTAGGGTTGTGCGACCGACATTGATGTATGGCAGTGAGTGTTGGCCATTATCAAAAACGCACGAGCGCATGCTGAACACTGTTGAGATGCGCATGCTCAGATGGGCATGCAGACTCACACGATGCGATAGGGTGCCCAACGAAGATATAAGAACGATAATGCAGACAGCACCCATCCAGCTTAAACTGCGTGCACAAAGACTGTGTTGGTACGGCCACGTGATGAGACGGCCATCACCGCATCCTCGGCAGGCAATGGAAATGAATGTTACGGGAAAGCGCTCTAGAGGTGCACCGAAGAAACGATGGAGGGATGCTATAAAGAAAGACATGAAGGAGGTTGGAGTTACGAAGGAAGACACCCAAGACCGTGATCTCTGGCGTAGAAGAACCAATACAGCGGACCCTGCGAATGTGCGGGATAAACGCTAAGGAGAAGAAGAAGAGACCATTTTGAGACAACTTGTGCACATCGCCAGAATCAGCTTGCCAAGGAGGTGCAGAATCCGCTATTACCTTAACCACAAGAATGAGGTAGACCTCTGCCTTTAAGTACCCCGATTATCTCCCAGACTACCTAAGTAAGCCCCTGAAATAACCTGTTTTGCCCTGAAAAATCGCTGGAAATTACCCGGTTTTCCCACACAAACCCCATTTTCTCAGCCGATCCCCTCAAACTTCCCTCTGGAAGCTTCCCGGCTAGGCACGCTGTGGGCCTAGTAGAGCCCGCGGTAACCCCTAGATTCGTTCATGGTTAATGCAGAATATCAGCATAGGGATAACGGACTACATTCACACGAAAGTTCACAAGTCAGGTATTTTCTTTTCCGAAGAAGGCTTTTTCCCATAACCGTTTGCTGAAGCTTTCCCGACGGTATTGTATGCATATAAGCACATGGCTTATCATAAATCGTTTCTGCTGCTATCGATCATAAGGAACTTAATGATTTGGGGCAGATGGAGCACTGTGTTTCCTTCAGTTCGCATTGCGACCAGCAAGGAATGCACACGTACTACAAGAAGATTAGCGCATCACTTTAATAAATTTTTTATGACCGCGTCCTGCAACCAAGGGGAACAACACACTCACTCATATATGAGTCAATAGGAGCGGGTGTAGGGATCTCTGTCATGAAAAACCTCGCTGGCTTGGTCAGAAGTCAGAAGAATTACTTGTTGGGACGCATTATAAGCACATCTTTCGAAGAATCTCTCGAAACTGAACAGATTCTGATCCTAGGTGAAGCCAAGAGCTGCGAGCGAATGAACTTATCAGAAAGTACTGCCCATTAGTGTGCATCTAGATGAAGTGCTTACATCGTGGAATACATTCAAATCGTTCCTTGTTTATTTCTTTCACACAGTATATCGATGCTCCACACATAAAAAGAAACCCATGAATACTGTCAACATCAACTATCTTGCGTGTTCGGAATTCCGGACTGGAAGGGGTACGTAGGTAGCGAAGCATTGGGTCTCACTCAACATGCTAAGGATACAGTCCATCGAACCACTAGTCGGCGCTGGTAAAAGGACCACCATGGGCTGAGACGCGGCCGTTCTCAAACAATATCAAGTATGCTTGGTAATGCACGACTGCACAGCCTACTTCCAGTCTGTAGGTGCACAAATACTGACTCTTTTCTGAGCCATCTTTACAATTATGCACTGAGTAAAAGTCTTGTTGCGCATCTACATACGCTTGGTCAATGGAATAAGTAACTTTTTTTTAAATGGAGGATAGCTAAATCGAGAAAAAAGTTCAAAACATGTATGTATACATCATGCTTATGTACGTCAATTTTTCATGTTTGACACAGCAATAAATCAATAAAAGAACAGGCATTTCATTAGAATATTGATGTTTGAAACCCCCTGTTGTGTCGAGTATCTACCACCTGAACGTACTTATTTTTAAATTTACTTAGGAACGCAGAATAGGTTTCAAGAAACCGTTCACGGTCAAGGTCAAAAAACTTAAGTTCTCACTCTTTAGTGTCTTACATTGCCCAAGCAGTATATGGGAGCAGAAATATGGTTCTTACATTCTAGGGTCAACGACTTGGTTATTTCACCCAAGAGAGTTTTTTTTTATTGCTGTTAGGATTCTCCTCAAGCAAATGTAACGATTGGTGCAGAGATGATGATGTATAATAAAATGATACCTGAGAAGATATGTGTACTTACATATGCATATGTATAGACACATGAGCGTATTAGGTTGTAGGGAAAGTTCTCGCGGTTTTTAAAATTTTGCTTCTTATAACCCCAAGCTGACTTGCAGCGACCTATCTTCTGCATATATAAGGTGGTCAGGTATGTGCAAATTTATTAGTATCATTGACTGTAAACCCCTGCACAAGCCCTGCCATGAAGATAAATTTTCCGAAACAGTACATGTGCAGCCTCTTAGTATAGTTCGCAACCGTATCTAGTCGCCAAATTAACGCTGTATTTGGGGACGGTGCAGTGACCGAACGTGCTGCGCAGGATTGGCTCAGACGCTTTCGTGCTGGCGACTTCGACCTCAATGTTTTCTCATGGTCGGAAAGCGCATCCCTAGTCGACAGCAGTCGATTGCGGCAGCTGGTAGATTCAGATCCAAGGCAAACTATGTGTGGAAGGAAATAAGTCTTGGCTGTTCACTTTACCACCATCGCCACTCATCTGCGCCAGTTGGGAAAGGTATAAAAGTTATCACAGTGTGTGATGGTGATTTGACGGAACGCGATCTCCCGCGACGTACCGAGTGGCTACTGAATTGCCCTCGTACAGACGCATAAAAGAACTGGATGAAGTCCATTTTTACAGCAGATGAGAAGTGGTGTCTGTAAGTCAATATCAAGCGCAGCCCACCTTAGGTTGACAAGGATGAGCAGAATGAGCCGCAGTTAAAAGCAGGTCTTCACCCTCTGGAGGTTATGATCAGTACTTGGGGTGACTGTTAAGGCATCGTACACTACTAGGCACTGCCGTGCTACATTGCGCTCACGGTAGACCTGTACTGTCAGCGGCTGCATAGAATGGCCGCAAAAATCGCAGGGAAGGGTCCGAATTACGGCACGATCCAATTCCTGCACGACCCTGCTCGCCCACTCTTTATAAGAGTGGCCCGTCAGAAGCTACCCGACTCTGGATGGGAAGTGGTGACTTCAGCACTGTACAGGTCTGATCTTGTGCCAAGAGATTACCAACTTCTCCTGACTCTCTCTAACGCGAGGGAAAACGTGCGATGATTAGGCTGACTTAGATCGCTGGTTGAGCAACTTTTTCGAGTCAATCCCAGTACAGTTCTTTGCCGAGGGCATCGAAACGCTTCCCGAAAGTAGGCGAAGATTGGTACTACATGATGGTTATTTAATCATTTTTTAATGTGTTCGTCTTTTTTCAAAGAGTCAATAAAATAAGATGTTTCAAAAACCGCGAGAACTTTCCCTACAACTATATATTTATGCCTTCCACGTCCTGAAATAGCTTCTTCCCCCAAAACCAGAAAAAACTCTGATCTGATCTCCACGCTCTCTTATTCTTAATCCTAGCAATTTAGATAGCATATATCTGTAGAAGAGGTCAGGGCGAAAACAGTCGTGAAAGAGGAATGAGTTGCCTTAAATTCAGTGGAATACCAGCTGCCGGGAAACGAAACCACACCAGCTATTATCACGTTCTTCTGGCTTTCCTTCTAATCGCTTTTTCTGTTTGACTGTTCTCGGCCTTTCTAAACTCACTTTCATTTTATGCTTATTTTTGGTAGTAGACCTTACAAAAACTCATCTGTTTCTATTATAGCTGGAGCAAGTGCGATTAGGTTGTTGAACCGGACTTACTCCGCAATTATCCAAGCAGGCCTTGAGTTGGTGGTGTAATTCCTATCAAGCCGTGCTTACGAAGCTCACCTGAGACAAATGCGCCGTATAGTTCAGATAATTAAAACCCCATCGAAGTGGCGGTTGAGACTCTTCCGGGGTTATCGTACCTCTGGCTGCCATTACACTGAATAGTTACTATCGACGCTTGTGCTGAACACGGTGGCTGGCCCACACACCTGGCCACATCTCCATTCACATTCTGCTTCTCACATCTTCATTCACATTGAACGTTGCGAAAAAAAAAAACGGAATGACTAAATAGGAACAGTTTCTTTCGATGCTTGAGACAAATTGTCTTCATTTTCTAGCGTACGAGATGAAACTTCCTTGATCGAAGGGCGGATATGCGTTGATGTGTTTCCATTTGATGGGCCACGCAGCCAGTACGTCTCCATAACGCCCTTTCCCTGCAAAGCAGGCTTCGAATATAAAAAAATGTTGTTCTCATCTACATGTAACAGTTTTAGGCTTTGGGTTGTAGGCGCATACATGTTTGTTCGTAGGGAACAAATTCCGATACTATCAGGGTGTTAAGTTGGAAATGCGCGTTTTTGCATGGAACAAATTATTTCTAAAGAACAAAGCTACAACGCCCCAGTCCAGGCTCAATGCAGGATTAGTATTGTTGTATTGTATAGTGTAGTAATTCGACACCTTCCACACAGAGAGTGAGCGCTCTCCCGTGGGATGTCGCAGCGACGTGACCTGAAATAGCGGCTCACCTAAATTTTGTTTTCGTCGCAGTTTTGGAATTTTTCTCTTTCAAGTAAGGCTTAAACGGCGCAAGTAAGTGGTCGTCTGATAGCTCAAAGTCTGGGTCACTAGGCGGTCGTAAGTGTGGCTCCTGATTCCACATGTGAAGAACAGGGCAGTTGATGAGTCGAATTGCAGTCACAATTTCGCTTCAGTTACCCAAGTTCGTTGCCATTTTCGAGCAATCTAACGTCGCATGGATTTAGCCAAGTAATGTAGCAAAAATTCTCTCTATTCTATATATGATCTGTGGTGGTGCCCCGCTGCAGTTTTACGCTCTTTAACAACATAAAACTTGGGAACGGAAATTCCGAAAACTTGGTCGGTCTCCTTATAAACTCCTTTAAAAAAATGAAGAATGAAGAAATGTTCGATAACTAGCACGCGAAGAAATACTCCATGATTTGCTCTTTCAGGAGGTATTAAAACTTGGGCGAAAAACGTTCGGGAACACGTTCATAAAGATATCGAAACTTCAGCGCGCATTCCCAATTTAACACCCTAATAATGTGTGACCTGGTCAACATAGCTAAGCTCAAATGTTCAGCTGAACGACTAAGAAGTTTTTGGTACTATGAAATCCTCACACCTTTATAATTACTTCTCCTCTAGGTTCCGTTTCGTATCCTCCAACTTTAAGCAGCAGATCGTTTGCTGCTTGTGAAATATGTATCATTCCTGCTGAAAATATACATGTATATGCAGAGAATTCACGGATATTCATATCGGGAAAGTCCTTGTTCTCCTTGCTATCAAATTGTCTCCCATTGTGAAACATTTAGCCATTTGCCAGCCAGCACGCCATCATTAAAATTTCAAAGTTTCGGGTTATAGTGTAAAAGTTCAACACAGCAATTCGTACGTATACGTCCCACTAGTGGGAGGCACTTTGATTGCAAGGAAAGAGTGTGCTTGTGCAGAGAACTCCTACAATATATAGAAACTGGGGAATAACCTAATACGTTGAAAATATTGATGGAAAAGACAGAAACACTCACGTTTTCCATTGCTTTCCATGCGACTTGCTGTGTTGACGGTATCTCCAAACAAACAATATCTGGGCATTGATAATCCTACAACACCAGCTACCACCGAACCTAAAGTATTTTGATAGCTAAGAACCAATCACCGTGGTCCGTACGCATGAACATCCTCACTGGGGAGGGGAAGGGATGCATATCCCCTGCGATAAGTAGGGATCGCCTGGCATCGCGCTACCTAACCAGTTATGGCCCAGGCAACGATCGATGCAAAACGAACACACCTTCATGTGAGTATCGATCAAGATTTTCCAAAAAAAGCGGGATAATTGGACAGCATGCGTGATCTCCAGCGATGTGCATCCCCTGCGATGAACATCCGAAAGGAGTGCACGCGATTCAACACTTCACTCGTAAGGGATCCATAGGAATTTCCTTACGTGGACAATCGTGCGAGCACCTTCTGAAATGACTCCAGCACATGACAGCCTCACTGATCCCCTCCCCTCCCCAGCGGGGATGTTCATGCATACGGGCCTATAACCACCTTTGGGGGATTGCACAGGTAAATATAGTGCGTTTCATAAATATGTAGGCACTCCAAAAATTTCGGTTCTGCAACACTGTTCTGATTTTTGAAATCCACCACCCATTCCATTGAATTTGTCATGTCGGAAAACACTTTGTCTGAAAATTTCATATGACCACCTCTAGATCCTGGTCAGCCGGCTCAAATTTTCTATATCGGTCCTATATCAGACCGTTTCATAAATATGTGGGCAGTGGAAAAAAGTGAAAGTTTGTCTGAAATAATTGTCCTCTAGTGGCTTGGAAGAACTTCTTCATTATGAATTAATTCAAAAATTCTATTTTAAGTACCATTCCCAAGGTTTTCAATGCTGCTACACTCCAGAATGTACCATGCACTCATTACAACGACTTCCAGCTCGTCGACGAGATTGTAATGTAGGGAATTGGCGCATACACCTTGCATCAGTATTCCCCACAGGTCCTTGATCAAATTTAGGGTTATCCTGCAGGCTGGCCGCTCATGTGGGTGAATCTTACGTTGATCAGGTCACTTTTTGATGGTGCTGAATCCATGGACAGTGACATGGTCCCGCCCGAAAGTGTAGCTCCAGAACTTTCCACTGCCGAAAAATGATATAGCGTGAAGAGCGAATACATGCTGAGGTTCTTCCGCATCTATGCTTTGGGAAATGAGAGCCAGCTGCAGCTTTCCTTGCTGAAGAATTCCAACAGACGCCATCGAACTTCCACTCAGAAGTTCGGCTGCGTGCTGCTTTTCAAAAACTGCACCGGTGACTGTGTGTACCGTCACAGTCGCCTCGATTTTGCATATTTCCGTACGAAAATGTCGTTTTCGAGCAATCCAATGCAGCTCGCTACACCGCAGATTTCAGGAGATTGAGCGGAACACTAAGAAAAACTTACAATTTTTGTCGACTTAGTGATTTGATACGAGAATTGTTTTTTTTTCACTTCGAAATGTGCTGAAGTTAGAGGACACTTCATGCACCGTGATAGTTGATCTCAATGTTAATCGAAAAATTTGCATCTAATCTTGGCTGTACTGCAAAAGAGGATGCGCAGAAGACCTCTTGCGATCGTTATCAGTAAAGTTGCACAAAAATCGGTCGATGTTTCCTAAGGAAAGAGCCCAAGACGCTGGCAGTAGCGTGACTTCAGAACCCAGGTGATTGGAGTGATTCAGCTAGTACCTATTTCCTCAAAAAAGAGAAATGGGCATTACACTGTGAGAATAACGCCTTATTTATACAGATACCTTCGTTTGTCCAGTTTGTAGTGTACTCAAGATCAAAAAGTTCAAGTCTGTTCGTACTGCCTACATAGTCAAGGATAAGCTTTACGCATGGCTCTCGCATAATAATGTTATTCCTGAGGAGCAGCATGGTTTTATCTTAGGATCCTCTACCACTACGCTGTTATCGGATTCTTTTTATGACTGGGTGGTTGAGCTGAACAAAGGAAAGTCCGTAGATGTCGTATTTTTCGACTTATCTAAGGCGTTCGATATGGTCAGTCATCAGAAGTTGATTTTGAAGCTAGAAAACTATGGTATACGCGGTCAATTGCTCACCTGGTTGAATGCCTACCTTACCGAGCGACACATGACAGTCAGAGTCCAGAACTGTTTTTCCGAACATTCTGCTTTGCGCAGAGGTGTACCCCAAGGGTGTGTACTCTCACCCCTGCTCTTTCTTATCTTTACCGCCGAACTCCCATCCTTTCTGAAAACCCATCCGGACATGAAAGTGCAAATGTTCGCGGACGACATCAAGATCTATCTGGCATACGACAAAAATGGACAAGTCGCCGCACATGAAGCAGTTTCCCTAGCAATACATAGAATGATGTCCTGGTCGAACAAGTGGGAGCTGCCAGTGAATCTGTCAAAAACTGTTGCTATGCACTTTGGTGATACGCCTGCATTATCCTACAGATACGGTGAAATAACACTCCAGCACCAAAATCAAGTGAAAGATTTAGGAATTGTTGTTGACAACTTCCCCAGTTTCTCCTCCCATATTGATTTTATTACGAAAAAAGCTCTCTCGTGCCTTTTCACTATCTTTCGTAGTATTCGCTGCAGGGATCCAAACCTTTTGGTACGCCTTTACAAGACTTACGTGCTTCCTCAGCTAGAGTACGCCTCCCCTGTCTGGAATCCTATCTCAAAGAAACATATCCTGAAACTAGAAAAAGTCCAACAAATTTTTACTAGATTACTTTTTTATCGATGTTTTCCTGATCCTGGATACCCTCATACACTACCTTCTTACCAATCTAGGCTTGCCACTTTGAACATGAAAAGTTTAAAATATAGAAGAGTGGTGAACGATCTTGTTCTGTGCTTTCGTGTTCTCAGATTGGAGGTGAATTTAAAGGCTAGCAAGTACTGGGTTTTCCGACCCACCTCCGAACGTCGAGGTAGTTTCAACTTACACTACAGGAAAATTGGGAAGAAGTACTACTCTGCACTTTTCAATTCGTTCTTTTGTAGAACAGCACGTTGGATCAGTTTGTTACCGGACGAAGTAACGGCCAGCGATAACTCCACAGTTTTCAAAAGAAAACTGACCAAAATCAATGTACTTCAGGTTCTAAAGATTTGTGACATTTAATTTTTTTTAGTTACAGCAACGTGCCAACCACCCCTCCTGATCCTGACAACTCCATTAAGTTATGCTTTCATTTCTCCTGCAATGTCTCACTACAATCATATTGGTCTGCGGCTGCTCATGCACGTTTCCTGATCTGTTCTGTGCACGTTACAGTTTTTTTTTTATCATGTTGCTGTCTAGTTGCTGTTGTTCACAGCTCAAGAAAGAGTTTAGTCCTAGTTTCTCTTTAGTTGAAGGACCTGTATTAGTTTATAATGCCGAAACAGTTAACACATTCTCCCTCCATCTTTCATACTCCATCCTAACATTGCCAACACTTAATACCATTGATGTACTCTCAAGAGGTCCTAAACTCTATTCCCAGTCTCGGTGTCGCTTATGTAAGGAGGAGTATCCAGCGAGTATCCAGCCGAGTTTACGCCGGGGGTTCGTACCAGATCAAAGAGTCGCCTTCGCGACCGCCCCTGAATGATTTTAGTCAGTTGCGTTCTCGGTGTGGGATGATCTCAACGGTCTCCTGCCCGCATATGTAGCACAGGTACCGCTTCTGGTTAAATGGGACCCGACAACGGTCACCTCCCTATATACCACTAGATAGCCACACAAAGCACTAGTTGATTTCGTTTCTTCAGTTTTGGTTTCCACCTATGACTAACACAGGTCCCTCACTCTTTCCTTTACGTTCTATGTTTATGTCTTATTTACATGTAGTACGACTTTATGTATGTTTGTAATGGCACACCCTTGTGGTGTATTCAATAAATAAATAAATAAATAAATAAATAAATAAATAAATATTCATGAAACGGCCTGGTATCGAGCTGATATAGAAAATTGGAGCCCGCGGACAAGGCTTTACAGGTCGTGATCTGAAAATTGTGGACAAGGGGTTTTCCGAGATGCCAATTCCAATAGGCGTGGTGGTGGTTTCCAGAAGCCAGCACACTATAGCGGAACCTATAAATTTTGGGGTGCCTACATACAGTGGGCGTCAATGGCGGTGACCCGTCTGCGGCCTCCAACAAAACGCGGCGCGACCGCGCCGCTCGAGCGAGCATCCTCCCCGGGACATTAAATTATGGGGTTTTCTTGATAGTTAGTTAGTTTTCTTATTACTTATCGTCAAGTATGATAAACAACTACCAAGAAAACCCAGATAAGCCACTGCGACGACGATTCTAGGGTGAGCGGGGCGGTCGCGCCGCGTTCTGTTCGAGGCCGCAGACGGGTCACCGCCATTGACGCTCACTGTATTTATGAAACGCACTGTACAATCTGAAAGACTCATATTTCCCAAATTCCCTCTCCAGAACAGTACTCTTGCATTTTACATCAATCATGTAAAAACTCACGCACCAGTGTGGAATCCTATCCTTAGATTGAGATTTTCTCTTGGTAGGTGAGGAATGTGAAATTCTTCTAGGCTTTTTAAGAAGCCTAATGACATGCTGCTAATTTCTTTCACATGTTCGCTACCATTGCGATTGGGCAGCCCACTCACGCATAAATATGCATCACCAATCGTTTCAACCTGAAATGATCTAGGTCTCAAAGAGATTGAGATTCATTCCAGATTTACGTGGGTTTTACGTATTTTCATTTAGGGTAAATGCCGAATGCGCCACTAGCATCCGAGCAAAACTGTTGTTGAAACTCCACTCACACTTAAAATCAGGCGTTAATTGGTGCTGATGTCAACTAGATATTTGAGAGTTTTTTTATCAGCGCGAAATGGCCGAGCTATTCAAGGCGAGCATAATATACGATAAAGAGCCATAGCGCCTGGATAATGCTCGCTGAGATTACAAAGTCGTTCTAGTTCGCAAAATTTACTGTG
Organism: Ancylostoma ceylanicum; assembly: GCA_000688135.1. Classification (NCBI taxonomy): domain Eukaryota; kingdom Metazoa; phylum Nematoda; class Chromadorea; order Rhabditida; family Ancylostomatidae; genus Ancylostoma; species Ancylostoma ceylanicum. The sequence goes on from JARK01001374.1 coordinate 929,345, forward strand.
TGTGACGTTGGGAGTAGATCCACAGTTTCGGAGAAGCTCTCCGCGGGCATTTCTACTTAACGGTTCACAGTCATCCGTCTTCTTTACTGAGGACGATGTCATATCGCTGTGTTTTTTTTTCAGAATGGGAAGTGTCACAAAGACTCATTGTCACTATTGAAGCAATGTTCACAACAATGAAACGCGATCAAAGGCAATGTGTTCGCTCTTGAGGTAAGGACAGAGCAATTGATAAAGGAGCAGGCCCACTAGCATGAGGAATGAAATTTGTCAGCAGAGATCTTTTCAGTGGGATGTAACAATACTTTTGGGCATTTCTGTGTATTGACTGAACAGTGGCGGATGCAGGGTGGAGGGGCGCCTCCCCTCAGCCGAGAGTGGTTCGTCGAATTTTCGAAATTACTTTATGAAATAAATAAAATTTTTGTATCAATTTCATTTTGATTGTTTCTTTTTGTTTCATTCTTTGAATGATTACTATTACTCACTTAAATTGAAATTCATACTTTTATCAATTTTATTCTCCACTCGGGTCTGCATAACGACAGGGACCCCAATTTTTTCCCCATCCATTCCCCCCCCCCCTCCCATCCCGCCCACTTCCTACGACCGCCACTTAAGTAATGTAGACAGAAAGTGTTGACTTTTCTGTCCGAATTATAAAGGTGCACGCTGTGATACGATGAGCACCGCTGGAACCCACTTTGTAAACGTCGTGTTCATCAATAATGCTGTCAAAAATTGTGTAAAGAGTATTGAGGAGATTGACAACCTGAAACTAATGCAATTACAAATATTCTCAATACCATATATCAGTGAAAATTACCTGCAGCGGTGTACCCTTGCCTGCGATTGTTGTGAATGAGACTACATCGGAAAAAAATACTGTTACACTTTCAAATGTCTCTGGTTCCAAAGGTTGTCCAAGCTTCAGTTTGTCCGCTACTTCTCTAAAATTCGACAAACGAAAGTGTTATGGTTTGCGCATATAATTCGAAACATCGCAAGGTTATGAATTAGAATCCGTTCTTTTTGTAATTCCATATTGCAAAGCTAAGTAGCTCTTGCATCCACAAAATTAGTACATCATGAAAAAGAACATCACATTGCCTCAAAAGCACCTATCAAGATATACAAATGTACTTTCGCGGAGGGAATCAAAAGTAACTGGAGCTACCCGATCCAAGCAAAATCAATCGTGATGAGAGCCTCTGCTACTGAAGGTTTGCTCTACAAGAAAAAACCGCCAATCAATTTTTTGGGTGGATCCCTATCGCTCAACGTCCTAACGTCCGTTTATAGCGATGACACCCACGTGATGAACGCAAAAGTAAGTGGAGTTGGCGCGACTCTTCCGCCGCTGCGCTTACCGCTGCGTTCGGCCTACCGTGATTCTGCTATGTTGGCCTACTACCAAGGAAATAGAATGCCAAATCACTGTTGTGAAGATTAGAATGCTGCAGTGGATGGGTGGCAATACTCGACTCGTTCGGCTCACCTGCGATGGTTCGGTCATTCTCGTGCAAATGCGATAACATTCGTGGAATCGACTTCAGTCTGGACCTTTCAGGAGAGACGAAAAAAGCATGACAAAAGCAGAAATGACTTGATGCTCCAAACACCGACCTCAAGCTGGCATGAACCTGACTAAGAGCAGGAAAGGGCAATGCTAGCTTCTGGGATGGCTGGTATCTGATATATCTGAAATGACTGCTATCTGCATCCTCCTACAGGGATGTCAGGAACAAAGCAGGCCAGCCCCTATTGCGACCATTGGCCACAAAATTGAGTTTCCTGCATGCGCATGCGCAAGCGCAAATAAAATCGGCATCGCATGCAACCGCGCTGCGTCAGCACCCCACGCATCTCATCTGGCCAGCCGTTGCGCTGCGCTGCAGGACTCGTCTATTTTCCATCACCGCAGCTTTGAGCTCGTCTGCCGGCTCATATGTATACACCTCGCAGGGGGAAGGGCGCCACCGCGGCAATGGAGAAGAAAAACAGAAGCAAGAATACCTGCACATTCATAAACACATACTATTATCTATTATTATACATGGCCTCTCCATATGAACAGGAACAAACAAAATCGAAACACAACCTACCTCGCAAATACAAAGAGAACATGAGCTGCCTGCGAATACATATGCCCTGCATCAAGAGCCCTTACAACAACTTTTGTTCCTTTTTCTTTTTCTTTTCATTTGCTATTTTCTGCGCGCAACTGTCGTGCACTTTTTGCACAACCACTCGAGTAATTTTTAATGAATTGCTGAACCCATGAGATGGAAAGCTTTTGCCTTAGCCGTCACCACTTCCGCAAGTAAATGTTGATAATCGTGATCAGCAAGTCGAATAATCTTATAGTGAATAATCTTAAATGATTCTGTGAAGCCGCTTGCTCCGTGGGCCGACAGCATTCCTACGAATAGAGAGTTACGGTGCGGAATGGATCTCCTGTCATACTGAACACCTCCAATTCCCTCCCCCCCCTCCCTCCCTCCTCCTGTTGCTCTGTGCAAAATTTCAACATGACAAAAATTTCTATAACCTTTCCATCCGCTTAGATGAGAAATGGTCACCACCGCTCCTATTTCTTTGCTTCGCACATGTACAATGTATTCCTTTGAAAAATCCGTGGCCTATTCGTTTCTAGGCTATTGAGCTCCGAACCACTCTCCTCACCCAAGGGTTTCCCACAATGGTGAGCACTGAATCACTCTTCTCCTTCACCGTTTCCTTGGTGTTCTCCACACTACTGCCAGAGAGCACAACCCTGCTCCATTGGTGATCTCGTATCTCAGCGTTTTCCGCAGTGCTAGGCGCTGGCACGCTCGTCTCACCTGGAGACCGATAACCTGTCATTTTCAACACTAATGAGACCCTGTACACCATAGGTGCACCCGTACCCTTTGTAAATCTCGAGGGAAATAGAAGATGGTTGGGTGTTATTCAGAAAGGGTGGTAGTGTCCAAGCGGGAAGGCCACTAGGACACCAGTGTTACTCAGCGCCCTCGAAGCTGCGGAACTCCTCTCGGGGCCACCTACCTTGTGTGGACATGGGACGTGGGTACACCGCACAGCACCGCCGCGATCGGGCATCTGTGGGCCGCACAGCACCGATGCGACTTGGCATGAGCCTGTCCAACGATGTGATAAGGGTGTGTCGGCGCCCAAAGTGAAGGGGAACGAGTCCACCTCTTTGATAAGGGTGTGCCGGCGTCAAAAGTGGGGGGGGGGGCCCGTTGTTGGTACCATGGATTGCTCTTTGACATGTTGAATAAATACGTAAACAAATAAACTGCTTTCAGGATGTCATCAAAAGTAGCCAGAACTCCCTGCAATTCAGAATCCATTGAATCTACAGGGAATTTGCTGAAAATGCTCGAGAATTTTCAATTTTCAGTTGGATAAGAGTATCCAAGGAATCCTTTTCTTNGGGGGGGGGGGGCGGGGAGATAGGTCCACTGCTGTAACAAAGAAGTGTCGGCGTCCAAAAATGGGTAAACGCCTGCGAGGGGGTCGACAGATAGAGGATAGGTGCGCCGGTGCAAAGAAGCGAGTTAATGCTATTACTCAGATCTATCTTTGTTCTAGTTGTCCTCTGGCGCCGAAATACAGTGAGTTAAAATTATACCACCCATGTCATTGTGCCCACATTGTGATTTGTGAATTTGTGTCTGAGCACACCGCATCGTTCTCTTTTACTCATTGTCAGACAAAAATGTCAGAACATGCGGAGGACGATACCCGTCATTTCTTAAGGGAGTTTATTGATCAAACGATGATCGCCTGCCTCGCGGCATGCGGAGGACGTAGTCGAGGGTGCGATCTAGGCCCGAAAAACCACATGGACTTACGGAGGAAGTAGTCGGGGGGGAGGGGGGTGCGACATACGCCCAACACTGATAAAAGCCTCGGATGGGTGCGGAGGAACATGGCAGGTATTTCGAGACCCCCCCCCCCCC
>JARK01001374.1:933473-959728 GCA_000688135.1 Ancylostoma ceylanicum
CCCCCCGATTCCTGACAGCACTGAACAGTGAATTCTGCCTATTTCCACTGTTTATCGCCCTGCACTAAATCCTTCTGCTATATTAGGGTCTGCACGAGTTTTTATTCCCATTTCCGCTGTAAATCATGACTTACTTCACGTGTCTCTGAAAACTTCTTTCTACAGTGTGGTTTATACAAAATACAGCGCCAACATCACTGTGCATGCCCAAACAGAGGAGCAGCCTTACTCAGAGGTCTTTTCCGAGATTACTACAGCACCAGGATTTATGTAAACTGCCGAAAACGACAGTGGCCATGAAAGATAGGGTGAAGGATAAGGTGGTCGGCGTTAATCAATCCTGTCACGTGGGATGCGCTACGCATTCGACTTCATCTGAGCATCGTAGAGGCGTTGAATGCGTATGTGCCGTATACAGTGACTTGCGGGGGCATACGATGTACGAAATCACTGCTTCATACTCCAAGACTCTACTGCTACCAATCTACCGATCCTAGAGGGATGGGTGGCTTGGTTGGCCACGGTCGCGCTCGAACCATCGACCGTGTGCATATACAGCGAACCTCTTACCACTACGCCACAGGCGCCCAGCGGAAGACCTCAGAGTTATTGATAATTCTGTTTTTGGAGTTTTCTTTCGTTGACAATAGAGAGTTCTCAGTGAGTTTCTGCAGAAAAGGAGTGGTGCCACTTCATCAAAGGGTTCGAACAGTAATTCTTGCTTAGTTTCTGGGATAGTGAGACGCGATTGCCATATGAATTAAGCATGGACTGCTCCCGCAACTCACTATTTGGGGGGGGAGCTCTCTGAGAATGAATTAGTATCAACTGTGGTTGAGAACTCTTTCATTTCATAGAAAGGTAAAGGTGGAGAGTTCGCGTAAAAAATGGCCGGACTTGATCAATCCCGCTTATAGGATGCGCCATCTTTCGAGCATCCTGGCTTGGGATTCGTGAAAGCTGAGTCGTACAAACCGCATAATGATTCCATTGTTGACATACTTCAGTTCAGCCTATTGGGAAACCTCGCTGCACATTTCCTCATTTCAACCGCGACAGGCACTCTGCAGAGTGGCGTACCGCAACACCCACGCGGCGCGGGCGAGCGCTGTGGATGTTGAGTGTTGTTTCGACCACGCCTCGTGGATGCTGCGGTGCGCCAGTCCGCGGGATTAGCAGTCGTGATTGATGCTTCCTGTATGTTCAGTGTATTAGAAAACTCCAGTGGTCATGTTTTCACTACCTCCTCATCAGAAGCAAAAAAAAGATAAATTCAATAAATGAATAAATTTACGTCAAACTGTTGCCGTATAGTATATTAAAGGCAGCACCCACGATAATTTTCATGTCGAAAATTTTGAATGTTTTGGGGTCTGAACGATAGTCCCAGTAGTTCCACGCAAATTGCACCGCCAAAGGCATCCGCATTCTCGAGATATAACAAGTTGAACACGGGATCCGGGGATCCCCAGGCGAGTTGTAGCGGAGTGCGAATCAGCTGTTCTCTGCCACCGTCGGTCAGTTTTTCAATGAAAAATTAGTTGCTCATGCTCATTTCGGAAAGTCTCACACTGTAATGATCCGTTTCGTTCTATATATAGTCCTCTCAATCGTTAGTCGATCACATTATTCCTCCTTTTACTCAGATTTTTCAAGTTTTAGATATGGTATGAATTCCTGTCTGTTAGCTCTTTACTCTTAATCATAAGTTTTCTTTCTTTTCATGAGGTATGTTTCCGGAGTTAACATCCTATTTCCTTTTCGTTTGTACTTGTTCTTCTCCTGAAAAGCTGCAAAAGTAGTTAAGTTCCCAGTTGCACCAAGGAATTCTTCGGCAACAGAGGCAACGTTATCGACTTTCTTGATCTACCTCATCCGCACAACTCGGCCACCTTGTTACAATGCGGTAAATTGGTAGCATTCGAAAACCATTTTATCATGAGTTTCCATACAATTGGTTAGTTTACCCGTGCTCCCCATGGTCAAAAACACAAGATCATAGCAAAATCTGAGTGAAGAATTTTTTCGTGGGTGCTGCCTTTAAACAACTCCAAGAAACATGTCTTCAGCACTCCCTGAGCAAAATAGGAGGAAATTACTGAGGTCGATAAACGAATCGATAGTTTCTTGGCAAAAAGTGTGCAAGAACCTCCGTAGGCCTACGACGATTACGTACCAACGTTGCGTCCTGATCGGGGTAGATCGAGTTTTCAACACTCCCTCCACTAGCGAATGCACTGCGACAAGAACATTAGTCGGTGCCTCAACTAGACCCTCGGTTGTGGGCACGGATGGAGCAGAGGCAAAGCAGCGGACTGGGAAGCAATCGAGCAGCAATGGTAAATGAGTTCGAAATCTCTGAGTGCTGGTGGGAGTAATAAGTTTTGTTTAAAAACTCCCATTCCGTGACATGCGGAGGAGAGAACCGAGATTTGCGGAGGGCTAAATGTTTCCTGACCAACTCCTCCGGGTTCCCTGCAGTAGTCCTACGCATGGGTGCAATACTTGGTCTATGTTCAAGCTGATTGTTTTCAATGCATCACTCACAATAAAAAAAGAGTGATAAACCATGTCTCGTGTTCATTCCAGGCTGAATCGGTTACATATAGTTACATTTACCTAATTCAGTGGAGAAAATGATAAAATTTCTCCGAGAGATGTAGGCAGTTTTCTTTGATCACTCCATTTTTTATGGGAGAGAGTATCTAGAGGAGACAGAGAAAAAATTGCATGATCATAACTCTACTAGGATGAATGCGAGGTGAAGTCATGTAAGCGAAGGAAGCGTGAGGAAAAGTCTGGGAGTCCGGCGTTAGCCGGACGGCCTGACTGGCGCTGCTATAACGCACACCCTGGCTCAGTACAACTAGAAACGAATCGTGCGCAGAAGCCCACCATGGGGACAGTGGAGAGTTCACAAACACCATGATACCGTAGACAACCTTCCTAGTCGGAAGATCCGAGCACAGCTGCCAAACAGCCTCATCTGCGTTTGCTTAAGTTCGGAACCAGCAAGTGTCCATGATCAGCAAATGGATGGCTTTCTCAATATGACAACGCTTTTGTCTACACTGCGCTCAGTTCTTGATTAAGAATGACATCGGTGTTCTGCTCTATTTTCCCTACTTACCCAACTTTCAGTTATACAGAGAAAGGAGACTTGATAAAAACAATAATCGAGACAGAGAGACAAAGAAGCAAAAAAGCAGTAAATCACCTAATTGGGAAGGTTTAAAAGTGAGCCCTGTAAAAGTGTCCCTACAGAGGCTCTGCATGAAAAGAGGGGTGGCTTTATGACTGCTAAAGGGTCAGCGCTCAAAAATGAACACACGAATATTCACCGAACAAATAACTTTTTTTTGTGTCGATTTATTGTGAAAAACAGAACCTTGGCAGCATTCGATAGAGTAGCATGTCGCTTTTCTTCTTCTCTTCAATGAGTTCTTTTGTTCGTTCCTCGACCTCTTCTTCTAACGTTGAGGCATGAGTTTCGAGCATGTTCATTACGTGATCCATGAGGTTCTTGTTCCTACAAATAAAAATTCGCTCTAGATCCAATATCAACTACGCACTTGCGTGAACGATCTGTTATACATAGGCATCTCTTAGAAAATTAGAGGAAAAATTAGGTGATTGGCTTTTCACAGGTGTTTTTCTTCTTTCTTCCCTATAACATGATCAATGTTGTCTGTAAGTTTGCTTGACAGAATTGGAACTGAAATGAATATAATGTTCTATCAGTGCCAGCTCTCTACTAAATATAACACCGACTGCAAAAAAAAATTAGGATCAACTGGTATTAAAGGCAAGGTCCGGGCGAAATTTCGTCTCCCGGATTTCTTCTGAATTCGTCTCCTACGGCGACCCTTTGGACGGAAACAATCGGGAATGCCCTGAAAAATTCCTAGAACAACGGTTCTTATCGGCCAATTTTGGTATGACGGTTGCATGATTGCATAGTACGTGCTTTCGAAAAACGCTATGCTGCGCGCGCATATGTGGTCCATTGTGGCGTTGTAGGAGAGAAATCATTTCCGAAGGACTCTACATGATCCGCTTGATGAGGATGATGAGGCAGGAAGTGTTCATTAGGGTGTATGTAGCGCATCATCAATCGTTGTTCATATGCGCGCGAGCACCCTTTGTGAACTGAAGCGCGCCTTGCTACAGCTACTGTGATCCTCAGACGTTTTGTCCCATATCTTGCGATAGAGCTTGCGTCGAGATCTCGAATATGAAATTCGTGCTACACATATTGTTCGGACTCCAAGGAACAAAAAACCTGAATGGGCAAGATTTTGACCGGACCTTGCCTTTAAGAGCAATGGTAAGACTAGTGTAAGAGTTTCCGCTCTCTAACTGTGGGTGCTTCACTAGCAGCAGTCTTTGACTCCAGAATAAATTTTTTGTCTCACACTGAGCACATGTGTGGTACATAAAGCATTCTAAGCTCTGTCTCTCAATATCCAGAATCTCCGCTGTAGTGAGCATTGCTTTGTTTGCTTTACTTCAACATGCTGAATGCTGTTTCAAGTGTGGAAACCATCAAACTCCGAAACAAACTTAAAAAACTTGAGCAGGTATTCACAAAACCTTTTTCTGCGAGCTGACCCGGACTATCTTCATTCCTCATGTCGGACCCTCCATGTACCTCGGCATTACATCGTCGTGTTAGTTGGGTTAGCGTGGTGAAACTGTAGACGAGGTTTTCAGTTTTTTTTATCTGCTACCACTGGGTGAGTTCGTCTGTCAGAGTCCCAAAGAAAAAATCGACAGTGATCTCTCCGGACAAACTTCTTTCAACCCATCAGCAGGGTCAAGCGTGGTAATGATAAGAAGCAGACCCCAATACGATCCCCCCTTTACCCGACAAAAACACGCCCCTGCCCCTTCGCACACAAATCCTCTTGTTTGCAAATTTTCCAGGTGATTTTTACCAGTTGTAGAGCTGGCGTTCACACTCGGGGGGGGGGTATTGTCGGGTCAGCGTGTAGCCCCCCCCCCTCCCAAAGGAGAAAACTCGCCAGCATTGCATAGTTTGTTCGGAGTAAAAGGATTTTCAGTGGAAAGCAATGAAGAATGAAAACGGTGCAGTATATGGTACAAATTCCACAATGTAATAAAAAGTAATGAAAGAATAGAATCAAACGTTATAGCCACAGGAAGGTACACCGTCAAGGGTTCGATCCCCCCTTGCCCAGAATTTCGCAAGTCTTTGAAATGTATGCGGTTGGCGAATATGGCTCTCAAAGCGTTACTTCAGACATATCCTAGCAATTTTCTTCAAATTTGTCACGAAATACATCAATGTACGTCATCTTCACAGTCAAGGGTTCAATCCCCTCCGAGGCCAAAATTTTTGCACGACGTAAAATGACGTGCGACTGTAGTGGATTCGACATAATCAAACGTAGTACACAGAATGACCTTGCATTAAGCTGCAGGACTGAGTAGGACTAGCAGTACCAACATACAAGAATGTTTACCTAAAATTCTCGCTCGATCAGAGGTATGGTTGTAGAGTTACATGAATAGCAGGAGAACTAGCCCGCTGAGATGCCAATTTTTTGCAGTACCAAATAAACAAAAGTCCGCGCTTCCATATATGCAGTTCTGTTTTCCGCAGCTGCCAATATCGCGATTCAACTCCGTCGATAAAAACACGTAAAAAGGCCATTTTCATTGATGAAACCTCATCTCGGTAATTCCTGTGCTGAATATTTTCTCTTGAACATAGAGACCTGAAACTCGGGGTTGAAGCACAATTGGGAAGGTCCCATAGAATGGCTCTTTGCCGCCTCGCAAGACTAGGTAGGACTGACAGTATGGACCTGTAAAAAGTTTCACCTAAAATTTTGGCTCTTTTGGAAGCATGGTTGTAGACGAAAGTGAATAGCAGCAGGCCTAGCGCGTTGAGGTGCTAATATTCTTCTAGTTTCAATTGGTAAAAGGTTTGCGCTTTTGGCCTATGTGGTTCCTTTTTCCACGGTTAACCCTCTTCATGATTCAATTTGGTCGATAAAAGCACGTAAAAAGGCCGAAACCTCAATTCCGTAATTCCCGCACTGAATCTTTCCTATTGGACACGGAGATCTGATATACGGGGATAGCTCACAGTTGGGTAGGCTCCATAGAATCAAGAATCTACTTCTAGAAATGAGCAGGACTGGTAGGATGTGCTCGTAAATATGACACCCCTTTACGATCCCCCCCCCCCTTTTTACCGACCCCCTTACGACCCCCTCTTGATAATTTATCAACACACGCTTGACCCTGCTCAATGTTAATCCTCGGTGTGGACCATTAAGGAAGACCACTGCTAGCATGCGTTGTGATATTAATTGCCTAGAGATGATCAGTAGAGGTGCTATAAAAAAGTGGGTCACCTTATGCTTGGTATCGATATATCACTGGAATTCGGTCCTACTCGACGTGCTGATTTCTTTGATGTATTCGAAATCCGAGGAACAGTCAAAACTCTACTTTTAAGGATAACAAAGACAATTGTGACCGTTTCAAAAAAAAATCTCGACTGACGCAACCAATCATTGACCTATCCCACCGGTAGCGCCAATTTAAGGACCTATCCAGCCGATCACCGTGGATGAAACCACGGCTACGCTGAACCGGCCGCCTGATCATTTGGACCCTACAGTAACCTTTCAGTCCCCTCTCTCGCTCACCCTCTCTCTGCTCTGTTATCTTTAGCAAGCTAGACACGTCATCGATAGCTCAGAGTGATGGTTGGCTGTGATACGCAGGTAATGAATTACAAGGATGTGGACAGAGAGTGAGCGGTGGGCCGGCACGCCACGTCGGATCGAAGACACTATAATGTCGTTCAAATTGGTCGTCAGATAATCACTAGAAAGTGATTATCTGACGACCAATTTGAACGACCTTGCCAACATTCAGATTTATAATAACCTCCGTAGAACAAACTACTCCATTTATCTCGACTGGACTCCCTCAGATGATGGTGACCTGGCCCATGAATTATTCGCTGGTATCAAGTAGCAGTTCGTGTATCAAGTAGGCGGCATTGTATGGTGCAGAATGCAGGCCAGTCATCGAAGTGGAACGCCGTTTGAGTGTGATGGAGATGATGATGTTACCATGGCTGATATCACGCGTGCAGACCGTATCAATGAAATGGCCCGAGATTGCCTGCAAGCTTCGCGAAACACACCTTTGTTGGTTCCGCGGTCAATAAGGATACAGTTTGCAAAGTAGGCCTCGATCTCAATGTACCAGGAAAGTGACCAAAGGGGCGGCCGCTGGCTAGACACGTTGCATGCCGACCTGATTCATCTGGTCGTCCACTCAGACCAGGCACACGGTAGAGCGAGATGGCGTCAAAAGGCCAGGGAAGCGAACCCCACCAACCCCGGGACACATTCTAGAGGAGAAGATTTGTACAGTCTAAGTAGAATCAATTGTTGCATACAGCACGGGGATTTTTAGGCCCCACTCAAAGTTTCGCCGCCGAGCGAGTTGTCGCCGGGCGGCAAGTGAGGAGCGGCGGCACCTCCTTGCCGCCAAATGCTCGGTGAGTTTTGCCTCGGTAGAAATGGTACAGAGCATTCCTTGTCGCCGCTCGCAGGGCGAGCTCGCGGCGAGCTCGCCGCGGCAAAATACTATGAGTGATCCCATTAGCGAGTTTTGCCGCGCCGAGCTCGCTCTGCGTAGCAGCTCGGTATGTTATAGTGTGGGCAACTTGCCCGGCGGCAAAACTCTGAGTGGGGCTTTAGCGTTGCATCGTGGAAGGCATGATGGGATCTACTCGACACTCACAGGAACATGATCTTACCACCTCCTTCGTTTGGATCCAGCCATACTGCTAGTTCAGCAACCCTGTAGGTTCTCTTGCACCATTGAACTAATAACGTGCACATTTCTGTGCTATCTAATGTCAATTCCTCCAGCTTTCGCCTTATTGATGAGATAACTACGAAACTTCATAATGGTTCATTACTCAAACGGAGAAAAATTGGAAAGTTTCATGTCATCTTAAAAAAGAAGCTTTACAATCTTGACGTGAAGATGGTTTATGCTGCTGATCAAATTACAATCAAAAGCTAACTACTAATGAAAAGACATATCGAGTAGACTAACTTGCTGGTGTTCATGCTTCTCAAAGACGACTTGACTTTGTCAATAGGAGGCCTTTCTGAAGGACGTTCCGCCCAACAGTCCCGGATGAGGTGAAGCTAAAAATCAAACACAACTCTGCTTAAAATCCTCGCAATCGAGTAGGCTTACCATAAAAGGAAAAGTCTTCAATTTTGAAGTGCAGCTCAATCTTTCAAAACAGACCACTATCTGTGGTCATGGTGTCTTTCCACAAGAATAGATGACTAGATGTTTTCGGTATATCACACATTTATACTCACCATGGAAGCGCTCACCGCCATAAGTGTGTATGTAAGAGAAGCATTTATCGAGATGCGTGGCAAACCGTGCGAGCACCCTCATGCGAGCGGCCTGAGATGACCGTACGACCCGCGCTGTCCTGGCATGGTGAGAGTGTCTGGGCGTACAGACTCATGGATCAGTGAGCATTCTCTGTGATGTTGGCACTACACTCCATGTGGTTTGTAGCACCCTGCGTTGCCGTCGCTGTAAACTGTGACTGCAGCGCTCATCGTACGTGAGCGTCGCGGCAGCCGTCGAAGTTGGCCGGCGATCGCCAACGAGCTTCACCAGTGGGGACTATGACAGCAGTGCCTATCGATTGCTACATTCCACGGGGACAATAGCGGCAACCCAACTTGTCACAAGGTTGAAATGCACGAATAATAGTAGCTCATCTAAAACTACAATTGATGGTACTGCAATAATGTTGACATTAATTGATGTGACCAGCATCATGAGATGATGAGGCCAACATGGCATATACAATGAACGTTCTGCAGAGGGGGATGTCAACACCTTCTCGAAGACAAAACTACCTTTAGCCTTGAAAAAAGCGTTTTTTGAAATTCACACTCAGGTCGCTCATCAGGTTTGGTCGAGTTTAGCGAGCGATGTGATGAGCAACGACATCAAAGAATCGATAAAACCGCCTTTTTCACGACGATCTTTGCGAAATCAGCGGTTTTTCTGACTACATCCTCATCTCACCGTCGCGAAATAATAACCATTAGTACCAGTTAGCAAAGACCTTACCTGAAAATCCAAACATCACGACATCCCTCAACAAGGAAGAAATGGGGGAAAATTGAAATTCCGCCAGAAACTAGCTTCTAAGACATTCAGGCGTTTGGAGACAAGCCCACTTTCAGGCGATGCAGGCTTCCAGCAGGTAGTGCTGGCTGGAGCAGGAATACTTGCTGAAGGTGCGGATGGAGCAGGAAAACCTGTTGTGAGTGCGCATGGCGCAGGACTTATGCAGGTATTCCTACATCCTGTTTTTTCTCCGTTGCCACCTGTCAACCGAGGTGTATATGAGCCGGCAGACGGCTTTGGAAACTTGGTCTGGCTTCCGCTGCCGCGGAGAGAAGACGAGCCCTACGGGACTTGTCTGGCCAACTGAGGCCATATTGAAACCGTGGCCCAGGGTTACGAGTGGCCAGACGAGATGCGGGGGATGCGGTCGCGTGTCGGTGAGGTGCAAGTGGGTAGATTCGTCTTGCCGCGACCGTCCGGCTCGCTAACTGCTGGCTCTGGAAGCGCATACGCTCCGGGGAACTCATTTTTGTAGTATTCTTGCAGCCATCCGTTTCTATACTGGTCCATTGTGTTTTTATCCCACATGAAAAGGTTAAAAATTGTTCCAATGCAATCGAACACAAAACTATTCTGGATTAATACGCCTTTAGTTATGCTTGGTAGGCACCACTATTAAGGCGGCTAGTACTAGCGTTGCAGGATGACCTGCCATGCTCCTGTCATCCCAGCGGCAGGATCACGGCAGGTCACACGCAGAATAAGGTGCGACAAACAGTGTAATAGGCGCGAAATAGGATCGCAGGCGATTAAAAAAATGAGAAGAGAAGGAAAATTAGTAAAACCTCCGGAGCCCCGGAGATTGACGAGAAATTCACCCGAGAGAAGGGCAATTTATACTACTCAGACAATTGCAGGGGCAAATCCCGTTCCATCCGCGGGCCAATCCCCGACGAAAGGTTTGAACGAGGGAGCATTGCGGGCAAGTTGCGGGCGGAACCGCGCATGATGCGGCCCAAACGGGCAATCGGGCCAATAGCGGGCCGAATGCAGCATGAATCGGGCTGATGCACGACCGTCGGGGTTCGGCCCGCAATACGAAGAGTGTCGGGCATCGGCCCGCTTTTCACGGCCACTGACCGCCGAATGAAATCGCCAAAGAGCGGCCCAAACGTCGACATATTTTGGCTTAAGAGTGGGATGGGCAGAGGACGAGAAAATTAGAACAATCTTGCGCTAAATTATACATGTTTCTAGTCGAAAACCACTTCGGTACACCATCCTTCCACGTCGGCCTACTTCCTGCGCCACTGTTGTGCAGATAAGTATACCTCTTTCGCGGTTCTTTCTAATCCAGGTACCGTGTATCGAAACGACGGGGCCGCTGACGCGGCCGTAGATTCAGAGGCGGCGCGGCTGTGACATGGGCGACTTGACGGCACAGAACATACGTCACAGTCGCGCCGCCTCCGGATCCCCGACCGCGTCGGGGGTCCGTCCCGTCGTTTCGGAGAAGCGGTAGATCCGATGCGTTCCACAAACGGCAGCGTACTATTTCACCAATACTTGTCCGTACCCAATCTTTTTTAGTCCACATAATGTCCTTACCCAATCTTTTTTTAGCTCACATAATCTCCTATCTCACAAGAATAAAAGCGTGGAGATGGGAATAGGCCGATATCATGACTACGATCTTGATCCTTAACGCAGAAACGCAGATATTTTTGCGCAGTATTTTGGGGTTGCGTGACAGGATGTACGCTGCTGAGCCGTGATTAGTCGATTCACGTGCACGTCGCGGCTGCAACTTTTGAACGCACGAGCAGCGCTGGGGTGGAATAGACAAGTTTTCTGAGCAGGTGGGACAGGTGAATGACATCGGATCCGAAAACATGTAAAGGGTGTCCACCGGAGTCCCTCAGTGCGTCGAAGAACCTGGATTTAAAGGCAGCACCCACGATAATCTTCGTCTTGGAACTTATGGAAGTTTTCAAATCTCAGACATAGTCCCGACAATTCTGCGACAAAAATGGTGTCGGAAGTCATGGCTTACGCGTGATATTACAAGTAGAACTACAGTACAACAGTACAAACCAGGCTGCTGGTACGAGTTCTCCTTTTTCGCAAGCGTAGCATCGGAGCGACACTTGACACCGATCAGCTGTTTTTGCCTGCCGTCGCTCATTTTTTCCTATGAAAAATTCTTTTCTGCGCTCTTTTCACCTCAGTTTTTTTGCTATTTCGGTCATAATTGCATGGAAAACTTTCTATTTTCACTTTTCAAGAATTGTTTACCCTTTTCCGGCTCGTATCCTTTGATTGTTGTTTCTAGTTGTGAATTAGCATATTTGTTCTTGTCCTTTGCCTTACATTTTCTGTTTTTGCTCGATGGATACATTTGTGCAACTGTCATCCTTCCCTTTTGCTATTCTCGTTTTCTTTTGCTTGAAAACACTGCAAATCCGGGTAAATACCCAAATTCATCAAAAAAGTACGTGACGGCTGAGGCAGCATTATCGACTTTTTGGTCAGGTCTGTTCCGCGCAACTCGACCATTCTGATCTAACTCAGCGGAATAAGGACATTCAGAAATCGGCTTTTCAGATGTTTTAACAAAATTGATCGATACCCTCATGCTCACCGTAGCCAAAAACTTAAGACTGCGCTAAAATCTCGATGACAAAAATTTTCGTGGGTGCTGCCTTTAAGGAGCTTACGCCTGCGGCGCAGTCGCGTCGCGGCGTACGTCTTGACCGCCTCCCATATTTTGGGACAGGCGATAACATCACCTCTAAGCCAGTCGATCAACGTAGCCTCCCGGACCCAACGTAACCGTTAGGTTGAAAGTGTTAATTGGTGAAAGTAAAGTGCGCGTCGATGGCGGTGACGCACCACGGCCTCGACAAGGACGCCGCGCAACCGCGCCGCACGTGGCGGGATCGAAGTCGTTAGCCGTCGGAGTGCTATTTCTGGGCGCTTTTCTTCCCAATTTGGTGAACTATTCACTTTTTTCTTGTTCTATAACGAGAAGTAGCATAATGGCAGCAAACGACATCGATTCCGACGCGCGCGGCACGGTTGCGCGGCGTTCTTATCAACTCCGTTAATGGGTCACCGCCATCGACGCTCACTGTAGATATAATGAATAAAGGGGTCCCTGGAGTGAAAGAGGCCAGGAGCACGGATGGCCGAGTGGATAAAGCAGCGGACTCTGAATCAATCGTGATAATGGCTAGGTTGGTTCGAATCCCCCCGATGGTAAAAGAAAACTAACGCAGCGAAATCATGCAAATACCTTGCAAAAAGTGATTTTTCCTATTTCTGATGAGAAATTGCACGTTTGCGTTGTGGCAGAGCAGGATCAGCGATTATCTGGTTTGGGCGAATAAGGCTCAAACCTCAACAAGTGGCGGCCTCATTGCGGCCTAAACGCGGATGCTTTTCGGGCTGATAGGAATGGAAGCTCCCACTTTTGCGGCTCTATAGCGGCCTGAACCCCGATAATTATCGGGCGGAAAAGACCGAATGCTCGTTTCGACCCTCGCCCCCCGCTCGTTCCGAACGGTATTTGCCGGGGTTTCGTCCCCGGAATTGTCTGAGTAGATGCAAAATATCAGGCGCGCGCATCCATTTGCAAAAGATTTTCTATGACGACCGGTCGAAGCGGCTTGAACTTCTTAATGAAAAGAACGCGCGGCCGTCGCGAGACCATAAACGCGTGCGACTGAGCTTAGACTGCGATGGGACTGGCTCCTATTTTTCATAATATAGACGCTCGCGTGTCAGTCGCCGGCATTCAGTATAAATTTCCTTGAAGACGACAGTTCTATAGTTAGATCAACTGGCAATCGATTTTTTCCGACTTCTAGAGAGATTTTGGTGTTCTAATGCAACCGAGTACTGACTCTGTATCTTACCACCCTCACATTTGAGTCGAGGATTTCGGCAGATGCTGCCTTTACTGATTTCAGCGCGTTCGATATTAAACTTCAAGAAAGTTGATTGAAACTCTACCAAAGCTAGATTGACGTCATTGTTTTCATGAACATCCAGTGGAGGCCTTAGAGCATTGTGACCACCTTTTTTAACCATATAGATTAACTCTGAAATTCAACTACTCGTGCCAGTATGCCAGGAAACATGATCGTCACTACCTTCAGGATCCTCTTTCCGATTATCGAGATCCCAGGGTGATGAACGGGTAACAACTTGCGCGCAAACAATACCAAAACTGCAAAATGGTACTATCTGACGCATATGGAAAGAAAACGGTTTATTTTTATTCTTCTGGGGTGATTTCTCACTTCAACGTCCTAGTTTGGTGAAGGTAACCTTAGCAGTTCATTGCAAAAGTCCTATAAAATACCTGTACACGTCGCCCTCTTGAGATTTACCACTGATTGAGGTGCGAAGAATTTCTGGAGCTGTCCAAAGAAGATCTGAAAATGAGTTAAGAATTTTAATAAACTTGTTGATAAGGCGAGATATGGAAGGTATTCATGTTACTCTTGGTATTATACAGTGCCACCCAAAAGTGTCTGGCCAGTTTTCATGCGGTGAAAAACTCTACGCAACTCGGTATGAAGTATGAACAGACTATAACAGCAGTTCGGTTGAGGGAGTGATAACAAAAATTCCTATTGGCATCTTAGAAGTCTCCCTCATGTCAGTACTATAGCCCCACAGAAGAACTGCTAGTGGATATCGCCACCTTGTCATTTCCTTTACCTCAGTTTTTAATCAGGAGGGGCCTCAGAGTTTCATCCTGGGCGCAAATGTGAGTGACCTCGAGGAAATTGACGATTTATACATTAGGTGGGCACTCACTTAATTTATTGAAGCAATTTTCAGTTATGCACTCGATGTCCCTCCTGTTCAAACATTTTTTTGTCTGGCACCGTAGAGCAGTTAGAAAAATCGCATTTATCTCACCATGTAATACGTCTAGTGAGACGGCAATAAAAATAGGGACTTTTCAAAGAAATGTTTCGCAAATAAGAGTTAAAAACAAGATGTTGTCTCACAGGAACGGCATAATTACGACCTTAAAATTCGAAACAGGGTTATCTCAAAACAGGGATTATAACGAAACGAATTTATTTTAGCTATACAAAACGTTCTATATATTAGGTTGGTACCGATTAAATGTCGATAAATAATAATAATGTCGATAAATGATAAAAATAATGTCGATGTCGTTCTAGTAGTTATTTCTACAGAATAATTCCCGTCTCAGCGTGGCTATATAAGTGCCGTTGTGAAGATATGCGTGTAGGTTGTATACCGTCATTGTTACTGCTGCCGGGAGTCGATTCCTAATCCTTGAGAATTTCAGAAATGGCAGATCTCAAGAGTGGCATTCGATACTGTTTGCTCTACGACTTCAAAAGAGGCAAGACAGCGATCGAATCTCATCGAGACCTGTGCGATGCTTCTGGGCAGGACGTATAGAGTAAACGGGCAGTGTCTGGTATCACAAATTTCGCTCTGAAAATGGAAGTCTCAAAGATGACGCACGCGGTAGGCCTCCATCGGAGGTCGACATGAAGCACCTGAAGGAAGCGATCGAAGAAAATCCCAGTCAGACCACGGATATGGCGAACAGGTTTGGGTGCAGTCACCCAACAATTATGAGGTGCCTACATTCAACTGGAAAATCGAGCAGGAGCAGTCAATGGATACCCCTTTTCAATAATCGACATTTCATCTGTACCTACCTAACATTTGTTCGTTTCCCGTATATTTCTGTTTGATTACTCGCAGGCAGGTGTGAGAGTTTGGTTTCACGCAGATTGATATGCAATTACACTCCTTGCGGTTAAAACGTGTCGTAAGGTGCCTTACGTCCCTTCCACTGTTGATGTATTTACTGGGTTGGGGAATTAGTTC
Source organism: Ancylostoma ceylanicum (assembly GCA_000688135.1). Classification (NCBI taxonomy): domain Eukaryota; kingdom Metazoa; phylum Nematoda; class Chromadorea; order Rhabditida; family Ancylostomatidae; genus Ancylostoma; species Ancylostoma ceylanicum. The sequence goes on from JARK01001374.1 coordinate 948,531, forward strand.
GTGCTGTTTTTCATAAGGGCAGAAACCACTATTTTCCAAATGCAGAATGAACCGCACTAAATGCATTTTGTAGCAATTCTCTTTCTCCATCAATGCTGCTAGTAAAAGTCTGTTTCTCAGCTTCATGTCTCCAAAAAATGCGTTGTTTGAGACCACTGAAATTGAAGCCCGCCACCGAAACTCTTGTATCAATCTTCATGAAATGCTTTAGGAACTAAACAAATTATGTGGTAGATAACTTTTCCAGACAAGTAGAGTAGGCAGGCGTGGAAATCCCACATACGAGTTTTCAGTAGTCGCTTTGGTCAAATTTTAAGCAGAAAAATCGAGCATGCCTAGTGTGAACGATCACTTCACCTTGGGCACTCCAGGGTTTTGCACGGAACGTGTTAGATAAACTGGCGTGTTGTTGAGAGTTGTTATCAGTGCTGATTCTTCCTTAGAGGGATGATTGTCTCTTGTTCCTACAAACGGTGTCCCGAACGCAAGGCAACTTCGAGGCAAAAACTGCTCCGTACAAAAATGGCAGACCACTTCTGTGCTGTTCTTCCAGTAGTGGAGATCTCTATATGGACGCATTACTGTCTCTATCCACTTGGGCTACATGAGCTGTATCTGTTCCACGATTGAAGTCGAAAGGTAGTCGGTGGCAGAGAGGTCCACTCTTGTCGAATTGAAGGGTCACATTCCATGTGATAGAAAAAAAAGGTGCGACCAGGATCGAAAAGCTGACTGTTGTGACTACGGTAAAGAGCGAAGCAAGAGCTACAAAACAGTTTATGACATGTAATCAATGTAAGTCCAAATCACAGTGAAAAATTAATTTGAGAAAACGGCAAGGACTTTTTCCCCAACCCAATATAAAGGAGTTGGGGATAAAGTATAATATGTACAAAACGGAAGAATTTGAGGAGAGCTATCCTGAACCTCAGCTTTATCAACCACGAAACTCCTATTAATGATTTCCAAGAAATCGTTTGCTGCCGCATTGAAAACCATTATAAGGTGCCTTTGGCTCCATCGATGTAATTTTGTTTTAGAATTGCGATGCATGGAAAGTGTCTTTCAGGTCGTTTTCGCATGTTTAATTTAGGGCTATCAACAGTTCCATGTCTATTGCTTTCTCATTCTCTAGGTTCGACCGCACAAGAGAAAATCAGATGCACATGTCAATCAGCAAAAAAATGATGGGGAACTTTTGGTCAGTGATACAACCTGCGCAGAATTTCCAGATTTCTTCTGAAAGTTTCTTGTTCTGCTGGCATTTTTGCGCTTTTATGCTCCATTTTATGTCATCTACGCTTCAAAAGCTTACTCAGGGACAGCCAAGACCCATGTGAGATGCTTGAGTTTATGTGAGCATGGAAAAATGACTTCGTTCAAGTGCATGAAAATAGACCAAACCTCGATGTGTTCGCTTGTCGGCGATGCGAAGTTTGTCGATGCCATAGTCAGACACCTTGACTTGCCATCTGTCGTTTACAACGCAGCACTTTGACGTGATGTATCCATGACATACCAAGAAAGAGTGGTGAATGTATGATATACCCTGGTCACAGCGATTAGACCTTCTTTACATGGGTTCTAAAAAGTGGGCCAACGTTAGCTCAACTTACGCTAGCAATATCTTTGAGCAACGACACCACGAAGAAGTTGTCCATCATCAACGCTCCTTTCATAATTACATCATTAATGCTGCCTCTGCTGCAGTTCCTCCAAATAGACATCATTTGAGGACCATCGATGCAAATACCAATAAAACGATTAACATTCTCATTTTCTATTTGTCGCATCTGTAATTATTATCATTGTAATCTCCGTAGTCACCGAAGTTTGGAAGGAATACCAGTTACCATTCGGAATGCTGCGGCCTCCCTTGAATCAAAATTTATCCTAATTTCGTGCTTCATTGCAGCAACCGGCTCTTTCTAAAACATGCTGATAGTGATACCATGATGCATGATACTTCAATATCTTTCTCCAGAGGCAGCACTCACGAAAAAAATTGTCACTTAGATTTTAGCACGATCTTGGGTTTTTGACAATGAGGACCACAGGTAAAGTCATCAACTGCATCGGAACTCATGATAAAATGGTTCTCGGATGCTACCAAATTACTGCATTATAAAAAGGTGGCCGAGTTGCGCGGATGGGGTAGATCAAGAAAGTCGATAACGCTGCCTCTTTTGCTGACAAATTCACTGACGCAACTGTAAACTTGATTACTTTTGCAGCTTTTCTGGAGGAGCACATGCACAAACGAGAAGGAATTAGATTGTTCAATACAGATACATACCTCAAGAAAAGAAACAAAACTTATGGTTAAGAATAAAGAGCTAACAAACAGGAATTCACACTATACTTAGAAGTTTGAAAAGTCTGAGTGAAAGAAGGAATAATATGATCGATTAACGATCGAAAGGACATATATAGAGGGAAGAAGATTACTGTAGTGTAAAACGTTCCGAACAACAAATTTACCTTTGAAATAATGATCGACTCCGACAGAAAACAGTAGATATGCACTCCGCTACAACTCGCCTGGGATCCCCGAATCCCTTTTTCAACTTGTTATGCCCCAAGAATGTGGATGCCTTCGGTGGTGCAACTTGCGTCCAACTACTGGGACTGTCTTTCAGATCCAAATTCCATCCAAAAAAAAATCAAAGATCCAAAAAATCAGATCCACATTTAAAATTTTCGACATAATGCTGCCTTTATCGTGGTGCTGCCTTTCATGGCAGTTGATGTGTGTGTCTGTCTGTTTGTCTGTCTGTTTGTCTGGCAGCCTTTGATGCCGACGCCCTTGACGTCACCACAAAAAAAAAAGATTTAGGATCAATTCCCACACAGCATGGTCGACTGTCAGGATATGATCTCCGGAAACTTCGGGCCCAGCCAAATTGGTGTGCCGCTGTTCCGTAGTGTGGAAGATGCCCCTGGACGGATCCACACCTGTGAAAGTGGTGTGCCTTCGCTCAGGAGTGGGAGACACATACACGAATGCGAGGCGGGCGAAGCAAGCACCAAAAGAAGCGTGAGACTCCGTTCGGGCTGATCATGACATACAATGAAGCGCTTATATTCCCGGACGCCTCTGTGAAGGTCCAATTGCCGACCCGCTTGAGGAGTACTTCCTGAGCACTGATCTCTTTTTAGAAGTCTTTAAAAATCCGAAAAGCAGATCTACCACAACGGCTTAACAAACTGCGCTCAAATGACTCCTAATCATTTCTAGCTTTCATTGCTTTCACCTGGTACAGAAAGAAGGCGTAATTTCGAGATTCACTCCTTCCATCCATTGAAAATTTATTCGAAGCAACATTGCTCTGTAGCGAGCGGTGACTCATCGACTTGTCCTAGGAAGCAAAAAGGTGCAATGATAGGCATCATCTAACAATCATCTAACAATTTCGTAACCAACCTTGTTAGCAAGGACTGCCAGGGAGGTGAAAGGTATTTGCCACAGTTCGTTTAACCTAGCCATTTCTGCTCTTTTGTTGCTAAAATGCATTTGTTTACCTCGATCAATCCTGAGTGGAACTCAGCGAAAAAAAAACTCTTATCAAGTCAGTGGAATGCTTACAGGATGGTTACAATAATTCCTGCAACGCAACCAAGAATGCAGATCACAAGAACTGCTCCACCAATGATGATCCACAGCAAGTATGTTGATACGAAATCAGGTGGACACTGAAAAGGTTGTTGCTGTGCTAGAGTTCAGGTAAAGAAGAAGAAATCTAGCTGTTTCTTAGAAATCATCTCCATCAAAGCGATTTTACGGATTTTTATATTCTATGGAGGTACATGGGGCTGTAAGAGTCAGCTGTTCGAAAGCTGATTATAATGGAAATTTCCGAGTCGACAACGACTCACTTGCTTCCCTTCAAATCCACATTTCGGAACAGCAGCCGGACGTATCCCGCCTCTGCTTGACCAGATCCTGCTTTCGTCTCTGTAGAGCGCGCTGTATGTCTGAAATCTTGTTTGATATCACATGTAGTTTCTGTTCTTTTTTTTCATGATCATAGAAGCAAAAATCAAGGTCACGAGTCTTGAAGAAAGTGTGGGATTCTGCCTCCATTTTTTATAGGGGCAAGTTTTCCAGCTTGGATTACGATGTAAACAAGCGCTACCTATTGCTCCCCTTTTTCCTGAAATAAACTAACCAGCGGTAGACAATTTCTTTACCGAGCTCGGAACTGTATAATTGCAACATAACAACTCAACTGGAGCAGTGATGAAATACACAGCTCCTATAGCTGTATTCAAAAAGCCATCAAAAATCTCATTGGTAACTCTTCCGCCACCTTCATCATGAACCACTTCCCATGTGACAGCGGTCGAAGAAAGCTATCGTGTGTATTTTCCACCTTTTTTTAGAGGCAGCACCAGTGGAAATCTTCGACTTGGAGCTGAAACGCGGATAGTGAAACACAGACTCAGCACAGAAAGCAAATAAGCACATAAAGCACACATAGCACATAAATGTGAAACGAACACAAACAATGATGGCTTATCAGCACAGGAACTGAAACTGTAGTTGTGGACACGCTTGGCCATGCCCGCGCAGGTCGGAGTTTTCACCGGCTCGATGAGCTAGCTAAAGGCATTGCGTCGCGTGGTTTGGCGTAATGAATGTACGGAACGCGACCAATTGACAGGGTTTCGTGGCCTACAGCGGAGGCGGCGGCCGCCGCTGTTGGATGTGCATATCCCGCCACGCCTTTGTTCTAGGCGCCTTTGTTCTTCACGTTTCTTGGGTCCTTCTGCCTTTTAACTCACCATCCCTGAAAACCCTGAAGTTTGGAAAATTCTTCAGCATATATTTCCGCGGTTACTGCCTTCAATGCAATTTGGCGCGCGCGCGCAAAGTTCGCTATGCTAATTTCAGAATAAGTTGTCTTGCACTATTTGAACATACCAGTGATGATTCCGGTTCAACCTCTGCACCGCTGGGTAGATCATGTGCTGTGTTGCGAAATCACATCGTCCTACACCTCTCCTACTCGTTGCTGCCTTCAGAATCTCAGGTTTTCCGTTGATGTTGCAGTGCGGCGCGGTCATAACAACACGCATACGTATTCCCCGCATATTCCAACGACATGGGATGGGGGACACGGTATGGCAACACTGAAGCCGCGAGGCCCGGTTCACAGGAGGAAATAAACGTATTCAACGAACCGCATTGATTCCACTGACGAAAACGTATGCAAACGACATCGCTTCCTCGTTTGAAGCGAGGCCGTTAATATAGAAGGTCGGATTTCTCGTACCATTCTCGCCGATAACCACATGTCCCGATGCTCCTGGAAGGAAATGAGAGTGAAGCACCTACCCCGTTCTGAAATATTTCAGTGGTGAACGCATCATCACTGCAGATAAATGCCTCTGCGCACTGGGCATTATACAGTGTGTATCATAAATATACGGGCACCCCAAAAATGTCGATATCTGCTTTCACGCACATTCCTGACAAAAGCCACAGCAACCAGTGAATTTGGCGTGCCCGGAAACCCTGTACCACCGCCATTCAGTTCAAAAAATGGAAAAATTAAGTGTAGACCGTATTCGACCTCATGTTGCAGTGTATCATAATTATACGGGCGCGCTCAGTAAAAAATAGATGAAACCATCCAATCATCCGGAATCTCCTGTCTCAAATTCGCAATAAGTGACGATAAGCACTCCTCAGTTAGGCCTCCAATGTGGTAAGGATCGAAGCCTTCTGGGACGGAATAGGCACAGATATGCGCTCTTCACATTGCTTACTTCAGCAACCGCAGGATTACCAAGCGTACTGGTCGGGTAATTCGAGTACGATCGTCGCCCTCATGAAAGACTTTAACGCCCACAGTCAGAGTAGTAGCCCTGGCAGGTAAGACGTTGTATTTTTATGTTTATTCCAGAACCATAGATACAATATTACACTATAACAAGTAGGTTAAAGAGAAAAGGAATAAAAAGGTCGATTCACACCTGATAGGGTAGTAATTTCGAAAAAAAAAACATACAACGTTGCTGCAAATAGGATAATAAGTTTCGAAAAGGAAAACATTATAATCATATTGAAGAAAATATTACTCAGCGATGTTTCCTCCATGAGATCTGATAACTTTTGGCATTGCGTGGGCTATGTGCCCCACATAAGCTTTACACTGTTCCTTGGTCATTCTATTTCTCCAAAACTTTTTGATTCCGGCAACCAATTCATCCTTGTTTTTTGGCTTGTGAGAATGCCTACAAAGCTCGAACTTTACATTTTACTAGATAAACCATGAAATTGGAAGAGCATATTCACAACCTTAGGAAATGTTTAAGTTGATGCCAAACGAATTCTATCGGGTTGAGGTCAGGGCTCTCCGGAGGCCATTCTATCCTCTTAATTTTCATTTTTAAAATCACCAACATAACAACTAACTCTGCCGTCGAAAATCACTATCGGTGTTGCGCCACGGGAACTTTTGCCTGCCCAGACGTGAACCTTGACAGGATGTTTCGCTCGGGATTTGATACGTCGATGCTCTTCATCTTTTCTCAGATAGCAGGTTTTTGAATTATTTTCTAACTGCACCGTTGATTCATCCACGAAAATGACATCATCGAAAGTCTCCTTAAAATAAAGAAGTGTTTTTGTTTCGGAGGTCACTTAGGTGATGGACGGAACGTTCATGCTTCAAAATCATAGCTTTACAGAATGCCAGCCTTTTCTCACGATTTTCGCCTCGAATAAGCTGAGCACTTCGTACGCTTTTCGCGACGAAACCGAGCATTCGCCGTAACCGCAACATCATTGTGGGTTTCACATCCAAGGCCAAATCTCTCGCCACTATCGTGCACAATTCTTTATTGGTAGTTTCATTATTTTGCTCCAAACACTTTGTTATTGCATTTTGGATGCGCGAAATATTGTAGTTGCTGAATTTCCGGCTGATCGGTTTGGGGCTTTTGGTGAAACGTTGGTGGCTGTTTGCAATCGTGAATTTTCTAATGATATAGCGCACTTTTGCATAGGTGATTGAGGGAAAACAGGGCAAAAGAATGCGCACTATTTCAGTCATGGAATGACCTTCAATGTGGCGAGAGATGACTGCGTTTCCGATCGCAAATTTAGCGGTATTATTCATCTGCAAAACAAGAGATTAATTGCGCATTAGTTACAACAGCAATATTTGGAACAGGATTAGAAATGGGTGTAAAGAATAATAGAGTATGATAACGTGAGACGAGTTATGAGTGAGTAATATGAGCAACCATTAGGGTGGCCGATTCGCCTCTTAGGAGGTCATAATAGCTGATAGAAGGTCAACGATAAGTTGACCCAAGCGGATAAAGGAGAGCTTTCGGGCGTCATCCTTCTCCTGGAGAACTAACCTGACCCATACTCTTCGCACATTTCTTCGCACACCCTCAGGCTAGAAGGCTCGATTCTAGCAAACGCCAGGGATCCATATCACTCACGTTCCTCTTGTGATAATGTGGGGTTTTGTTCATTTTCCCGATTCCAATGACTATTGTGTTCTCAAGTCTTCTCAAGTTCATGAAGGTAACTTTGCTGTAGGTCATACTGTCACTGTGCTTTATAAGGCAAATGTGTTGTATGTGAATCCCAGTAAAGCTCTTTGTGACAAAGAATGTGAAAAAGTCCTAAAGAGAAAGGACTGTAGGAAAAGACTTTCTACTGATTCCAATGATTCTCTTAAATTCACTGCAGATCTTCAATGTGAAAAGCCCCCTCTTACCATGTTCCCCTGCCCTGGGCAGCCCCGCTGTAGTAGTTCTGAAATAGATTCTGTTTTGTTTTCCATTGATCAACTCTCTGATTACCTCCACTCGCGCATGGATAGCATTCAGGATGAGTTGCTTCAACTGGATGCGCAGTCGTCAATGGCCAATTTGAAACTCGAAAAAGTCGAGAAATCAGTGACCCTCGTGAAAAGTTCAATGAACGAAATGCTCAGCCGTTTACCAGCCCAGGAAGCTCCTCAAGGTTAATTTTCTCATCATAATATGGAAATGGAAGTAGTTCTAAGAATATTCCACTGTGTTCTAACTATTCCAGTTCTTTCGTACCCATACCGGCTTTCAAAAGAACGCACAGATGACATCCAGAAGAGTGCTACGTCAGTCACACATTTTGCAAGAGTTGCAGAAAGAGTTCTTTTTGCAAACGAAAAAGACAAACATCTGAAACTTGCAGATCGCGCTTCTCAAGATAAGGTATAGATTGGTCCTCAATGTTTTCAAATATGTGTGATTTGCATTGTTTTGAGATTATAGGTGAGGTGGTTACGAGAAATGATTAGTTACCGGTTCCCCTCACAAACCGCTGGAGCTGAAGCCACAACCTGGGCCGCTTGTGTCTCTGCAATCAATTCCTATCACAGAAGACGCAGAGGGATTTCACCAATTCGTCCTCTACCCAGCTGCAACCGTGAAAAACCAGAAAGAATTTTCTACCCTCCAAAAGAAGCTGGAAAGCTGGGTGCTGCAGCAGTTTCCTCAGATCCTCGTTCGAATTCACCATTAGACTTAGTTTGTGGATCTCCTCCTGTTGATACAGAAATGTATGATATTAGTTGTTGCAGTGATTGAAAAATAATTATTTTCTTATAATTAGTTATTTATTAGATATTGCTTTGGTAGCCAATAGTAACCAGTGCTTCTTTTTTTGAATAATTAACATTTCTTTTTTTTTCCTATTCTACTTAACCAACCTCCTATAATAAAGTGTTGTACCTCTGGTTATGAAATAAACATAAAATACAACGTACGCCTGGTTAGTTGAAGAGATCGTAAGTGTGACGGAGCAGCGTTACCGAATATCCACCCGTCTGTCACTAAAGGGGAGCTCGCCACACATCCTTCCAGTGGCTTTGGAGGAATTTTTAAAATGACGAAAAACACAAAAAATTTGTCCGAATTTTGTGGGATCTTGTTCATTCATTTGAAAAACACTACCTAAAACAACTGCAGTGTTGTTCAGCATCAGGAACATGGTGGTGGAGGAACTTAAGAAACGCACACTCTATGTCGTTTCAAATTGCGGCATGATTTTTCTTCTCTAAAATGTAGATGGAAGACTCATAATCTTCAGACATATTGTGCAACTCTTCCTCATTACTATAGTACTTGAAATTCTGTAGGGCAGAAGTTCTTGTCGGTCGAGACACCAGTAAAAATCTAGAAAACGCAAAATTTGAAAATTTTTGTGTTTTTTCAGCTTCGTTGAAAACTGTGTAATTCTGTTGATAATTACAGGGCATACATCGTAGATGATAAATGTATTGATAGTTTGTCGACAAAGACCGTTTCAAGCATTAAACTCTGCCCTAATTAGGGGGTCGGCGAGGGACGGTCCGGGTCGGTCCCGGTCCGACCCTTTGCTAATTGCCACGGAGACAACCGCAATTTGAGACAGGAGTTTCCGGATGAGTAGATAATTTTATCTATTTTTACTGAGGGTGCCCGTATAATTATAATACACTGCAACATGGGGTCGAATACGGGCTACACTTAATTTTTCCATTTCTCAAACTGAATGGAGGTGGTACAGGGTTCTCGTGCACGCCGAATTCACTGGTTGCAGTGGCTTTTGCCAGGAATGTGAGTGAAAGCAGATATCGCCATTTTTGGGGTGCCCGTATATTTATGATACACACTGTATACTGTTCCCTGTTAGCGGCGGAAGATACGGAGGGGGAAGGGTGGCGTGGCGTGGCGAGGAGTGAAGTCTCTTCCAGAAAAGAATTCCAAAAATGGGGTCGATTAGAAAATAAATTTTGTTGCAGATATTGGTATTGGAGTTATGTGCAGTTTTTCCTTCTTCTATAAAACGTCATAGTGCGCGGATTGTGGCAGAGCCAAGCATCAAAGTGCTGCTTCCTTCTATCTTTCAACATTGGACGAACATGATAGACAATGGCGATGTTGAAGATGATGTATCGTATACCTTCAGTGTCAAATGAGAAGTTGTTGTTGAAAATTTGGAGTCATACATCATTAGCTTGGGTCATCCATTATTCCAAGTGATTCCAATTTCCAGAAATTGCTCACGAGCTGCGAGAGGATGTCGTGCTCGATGGGGTTGTCGTTGTCGCCGCTAAGATGCATAAGTACACGTATTAGCATCTCTAAGATTCAAGAGTTCACCGGTGATCACGTTGGGAAGGTTGGTGTGAAGCAAGCGAACCTCTTGAGTTTCTCATAGTGAAAATTCTTCGATAAGATCATATTCTAAAAGTAGCCATTAAGTATCCATGGCTTCCACGAAGAGAGAGTGAATTCTCCACTTTCGTGCCTTCAGTGGAGCGGGCATAATTTAAATTTCCTGTAAGAGTTGGGAGTGACTTCAATTCGAGCTGCTTTTCTCCATTCTCTGTACAGGTGTTAAAGAAATCGTTATTGATTTGGAGGTGGAAGGAAATTGTTATTTCGAAGGTCGATACGGAGATGTCTTCTTGTGTATGGCTTGGAAGATGTAGAACCTTTGCCAGTTCATCAGTGATGTGAGAGTGGCTCGATCCTGAGTCTAGAGGTGCTAACGTCGTGGTTTCGCAACCGTGACCATCGAGCACATGAGGATGCCCTGTGAAGAAGAGAGTCCTTGAACAGTTGGAGACGCAGATGTGTATGTCGCAGAAGTCCTATTGCTCTCATCTGAATGGGTTTCCGAAATGGAATATTCCGTAGTCTCTTGTGAGGCATTGATAGAATTTTGATGCATCTGAGAAGCTTGTGAGTCTCTCCTATACATATTGTTTCGGCGTTGCTCTCGCACACTGTTGTCGTAGCTGACCTTATGTAGAGCATAGTGATGAGATATTCCCTTTCATGCAGAATTTGCAGGAGCGTTTTGGAGGGCACTCCTCAGTAGAATGTTGTTCCGATAAGCAGTCGTAGCAAGGGTGTTGCTTGCGCGGCATTTGTTTTCCAAATCACATCGAAGCCATGGTACTGATTTTGTGAAGCAGAGCTCTGTCGATGATGGTATTCCATCTCGAATAAAGTCGCGTTCATGCGCACTAGGTTGTGACTGCTAGGTTTCTGTAGTACATCTCGTTCTGAACGCGTGCAAGCAATTTGTTGAGGAGAATGGCTCCTGGTGCCGTCTCCCTTGAATCGTCTTCGCCGTTTATGATTTGCCGTACAAGAGAGAATGCGGTTATAGAATACCGTGAGATTACCCCCCCCCCCCC
>JARK01001374.1:959884-993815 GCA_000688135.1 Ancylostoma ceylanicum
CCCCCCCCCCCCCTCCGCCCCCTCTGAATCACCTGGATGCAATTGTGCGAGCTTCGTTCGGAGGATATGCTTCACGGTGAACCTGTCGTCAAAATTGTTCTTCAAGATGTCAATCGCGATCCGATAGTTTTCGGGCGTCAGTGATAATCCTTATATAGGATGCAACGCGCGGCCTTTTAGGCAGGACTTGAGAAGGAAGAACTTGGTTGTATCGTCGAGCTGTATTCTGTTTCCGACCCGTCTTGCAAACTTTGAGGCGATTTCAGGATAATCGAGAGAATTGGCGTCAAAGGTAGGAAGCTCCAGCTCCCTCATGGTCAGTATTGATGCGTCGACAAACTTCAACAAAGAATTGTTGGTGGCTGGAACTTGTGATTCGAAGCTATTGTCCCGTGAGGTAGTTCCCATTTTCCTTGATTGCTTTGCTTTCGGTCGGATTCAGCCATGTCTGATCATATTCTTCTTCCGGAGATGTATTCGAAGATTCCGAGGGTATGCTGAGATCGCGGCGGGTGAACTCTTCATTCATCGTGTTCAGGAGTACATGCATCCCTTCTGGTTGGTTGACTGCTTCACTGATCGACGTACGATAACCTCCATACTTAGTATTAAAAACGTACTCCTCGAAAACTTTCAGTTCATGTTGATTTGATTGTTGAATGACGATCCATTCATCGTGAAGTTTTGGGATCCGTTTATATGTCTTGCATTGGTAGTGATCTCGAGGCGAAAAGCATCGACTCTGTAGTCATCGAGGTTATCGAGCTTTGATTGCTTGAGATCGATGTGGAATTCTTACGCTGTTAGTGCAGCTGCGCAACAAAGACGTGGAAGTTGCCTCCCAAAAAGATCGATTAGGTGTCATATTATCGCACTGTCGCGTTTCGCCATTTATTACTTGACGTTGACTTGAACTTGCTTGCAGAGAACTTGAACATGGAGGTGAGTGTTGGACGTTGGCGAATGACGAAGAAGGCAATTCGTGTGTGTGTTGTACGTGGTCGCCACCTGTGGGCTGGCTGTGTGGGCTGTACGTGGTCGCCACCTGTGTAGGCATAGATGACGTGGGCTGCGGCGTAGAAATCCTTTAATGGTACATGGGCTACGGAAGCAAAGGAAGCTGTTGATGAGCGCTTATATAGGAATCAACAATGATAGACTCTCCATTTTTACCGTACTCTTTATGGATCGTCCATATGATTCGGCGGGATCCCCCTATATGAATTCCTCCTATGTATGTAAATAGTGGTAGTGCTGCAAATTTTTCAAGATTTTCAAAAATTTTTCGGGCAATTTTTCGGATATAGTCGTCAATAATAAAGCGGGAGACTTAAACAATGCTTTCAAGATTTCGCGGCGGTGTTGTGCCGCCCACAGATGGCGGATCGCGGTGGTGCTGTGCAGCACACACGACCCACGTCATCCACACGATTTAGTTGGCCGGGCGAGGGGTTCTGCAGCACCGAGAACACTGAGTAGCAGTGGTCTGCTAGCGTTCCTCTCGCTTGGACACTACCCTTTCTGAATACCATCCACCCTTCTTCGATTGTCCTCGAGATCTGTAAAGGCTGCGGGTGCATCGATGTTGTGCTGGGTCTCATTAGTGTTGAAAACGTCAGCATATTGGTCCCTGGATGAGAAAGGTGCGCCAGTGCCCATTACTGCCGAAAACGCCAAGATACATGATCACCAGAGGAGGAGGGTTGTACTCTCTGGCAGTAGCGTGGAGAACGCCAAGGATACCCTTCCACCAATACAGAAAGTTGTCTTGGCCCCAGAACTGTGGAAAACCCAAGGACAATGGTCCCCCGAAGGAGAAAAGTGAGCCAGGGCTCAGCACTGTGGGGAGCCCTTGGGTGAAAAGGGTGCGGCGGAGCTCAATAGCATAGAAAAGACCCGGCCACGGGTTTATCGAAGGAGTACGGGTGCGCCTCAGCTCAACAGTGCGTGAAACGTCCCGGTACGGGCAATACGGGCAAAGAAATGTTGTGATAAAGAACGGGAGGAAATAACATTACATCGGACAGTAATTTCACAGGACGATATGTGTGAGAATTTTGAATCATCGTTACCATCAAAATTGGAAGTCCGACTTTGACTGGGCAGCCAGAATATGCGCATTTCATGGAGGGGATCTTGGGCTTGAGTACAGTTGATGATTTTCGCTTGTTTGCTAACTTTCTGAGGACTTTAAAAGTGTGAGTACTTTGCACATATCTCAAGCGGCTGAAAATGCCCACGTACCATTTTCTATCGCCCCGTAGGGGTGCTAGTGGGGCTCAAGTCTACAAGTATGTATGCGTGATGAATAAGGGTCATTGACAGAGGAAACAAAATGCAGAATGAGGGCCCTAAATTGCCATAAATACAGTCACTCCTTTGGGAAGCGTGTTATCTGATTTCGAAATATGGACGAGAAACACAAAAAACTCGACATGCTTTTGATACCGATGATATCCTACGATTTTCACGTTGATAAAGGGATTTCTGCCTTTTGTGCCTCTGCTCAGTAGTTATCACTAACCTTCAAAATCCAGTAGTATATTTTCCAAAAGTGCAGTACCATTACCAACGGCGTTTGCATCTTTGGAGAGCGTTGCGTTCAGCGATTTAGCGTAGGCGTAGAAAGCATCATGCAGTTGTCCAGCATATTGAGAGGCCTGTGAGTTACTAGTGAGATTTGGTCCAATAATTTGCTGCCACTTTATTTATTACTGCAGAAAATTTATCTCCTTGGCAAGCCGTCGTGCACATGAAAGGTGGATCCCTCATACGAGAGACAACTTCACCACTGAAATTCGCGTACGTCCCGTTTGTTGCGTCGGCTCTATTCTGAAAGAAGCCATTTGGATCAACAGTAACTATTATACTTAGCAGCGACGGACGCAGGCGCGAGGGGGGGGGGGAGCGCCTCCCAAATCTTTTATCAGTGTATTTTTATTTGTTTATTTTTATCATTAAAGGATAAAAAGGATAAAGTGGTCGGCGTTAATCAATCCCGTCACGTGGGATGCGCCACGCATTCGACTTCATCTAAGCATAGTAGAGGCGTTGAATGCGTATGTGCCCCATACAGTGATTTGCGGTGGGCATCCGATGAGCCAAGTCAGTGCTTCATCCTCCCAGACTCCTCTGGTACCAGTTTACCGACCCCAGAGGGATGGATGGCTTGGTTGGCCACGGGCGCGGTCGAACCATCGACCGTGTGCATGCGCAGCGAGCCTCTTACCACTGCGCCACCCGCACCCATTTTTATCATTATCTTTTGAAATAAATTTTGTTAGTTATGCATTCTCATAATTCATACTTTTATTAATTTTATTTTCCGTTCGGGTCCCCAAAACGGTGGAGACCCCAGTTTTTTTCCACTCCCCCCCCCCTACCTCCCGCCCACTTTCTGCGTCCGCCACTGATGTCTACCTATGAGACAAGGAGACGTAGTGAAAGAAGGAAACTACAAATTTGAACGAAAACTACCGAATCAAATAAAACCTTTGGAATTTCCTACGACTATCTCAATGCTTGTTGGAAGCTCAAATCATACACAAATCCGCAGCCAAAGGGCATCTTTGAGTTTCCCATTAATCCCCCTTTCGCATTTTTTTCCAGTTCCACTGACATTCTTTGCTCTTTCCTAAAATCAACCACTGCGATTCAGTACTATGATGGTACTACAATGGTGAAATACTCAATTATATGAAGAGCAAACGGTCTCTCATTTATAATAATGTGGGGAAAGAACGCGAAGGACTTTGGAAGCGCTGCTTTCTTAGCCTAGAATGTTGCATTTCCATCCAGGAGCAATTTCTGAAAGAGCAGAGTTGAGCGAAGAAGGAACAAATTGTGCGTTATCACTCTCTCGTGTATCGCCTTTATAGCTAATTACATGACTGAGATACGGATTTTAGATCTCCTTCAATTTGTGGCCCAAAATTGGCAGAGTGCTAAATATGCGGCCGCCACTGTATATACCTGGAATCAGCGTTTTAAGTTGATGTTGAATCTGTTTACATCTCATCATTGAAATGAAGTGACACCCTGCCTTCGAAGCGGTCTATAATGCCAATGTTGCACATCACACCAGTCAGCGAGAGCCACTTCAACCACGCTGCGTTGAGACTCTCAGTGTTTTCGTGAGCAAGGCTGCCGTATAGTTGAGACAGAGCCGAAGAAGTTGAATATAACAGCCCAGAGGGGATCAGTGCCATTAACTTTGGTGGTGGCAAACTCGTGCTCGTCTGCTGTTGTCTGTCTTGTTGACGTTGACACGAACGTCCAAGGTGAGAACGGACACCTCACGCGAGCATCTGCCAATCATGTTCACCCTTTTCTTCAGATGCTAGAATTCCATCGTCCATTTACGCTAGAATTCCGTCGTCCATTTATTTATTTAAGCATCCATGGGATTATCCTGTAGAGGGCTTATATGACAGCATTTATGCCAACAATGAAAGGAACGAATATCACTATTCCCGTGGTCGACATGAAGGAACTGCGCTCATTCGTGCCCCTTGGGGATGTCGTTTAGCTGCACTGTGTAGAAGATGACTTCAAGGTTGCCATGAAGTCGCGAGGTCTATCGGATGACCTCGTGTGGGGCGCGATCGAGGTGCAACGGTCTTTGTACTATACACCGTTGATGGCACCGATAGTTCGGCATACAGAGTCAAAGCCGACTGTTCGGGAGATGAAGATGAAGGTGTGGTGGATATGTGCTGAGCAAAAAACTCCGTCAAATGATTTCAATGATTATGAGTGACAGAAAATCCGACAATATAAATGAGGTTGTAGCCATTGAGCAACACCATTATCAGACGCAGCATGCCACCTCAATCCAGAAATTCTGACAGCTTCTGTGCCAGCTCAATGTGCTGATTCCCGTGATATATGTGTAATGCTCCGTAGTGGTCAATAAACTTTTCCATTGGCTAGACTGATTGTGGTTTGTATCAGCAGCACGTGTTTGTAGTATAAAGCGAACGCGTGTTACCATAACAAAAACAACGCAGTAACTACTTGGTAACGATCGTAGAACTTCCACCAAAGAACCTGAAAAACCAATTAGTTCGGAACCGCATATACGACCGTCTCTGCACAACACCAAACTGTGTCATCTGTCCGTTTGGGAGAGAAGGTGACTGCATGAAGTCGTGCGTCATCTATATGATCAAATGCAGAGATTGCGGTGAAGAATATATTGGTGAAACTGCACGGCCACTCTGCGTTCGAGTCAAGGAACATCTTGAGGGGAAGTCGAGCTCTCGAACATCCACCCCTCTAGGTTGTCATCGAATGCGAGTACACAACGGTGTCGACTACGAAGTAGAAACCACAATCCTCGAACATGAAACTGAGATTTCCGCACGCAAAACTCTCGAAGCATTTTGGATTCATGCCAAAAATCCAAAAATGAACCGCAAGGAGGAGTGCCCCACTATCACCAATGAACTCCTACCGTATCTTAGACTGTGCAACATCTAAGTCAAGATATGGTTTGTGGCAGAACGCCTCATTCTACTGACAAGTTTGACGCGTTCGGTCGTCTAACAACTCCACTCCCACAGTGGACATTGAGGTGCGACTTCAATTCTCGTTAGAGTTCTGTGATTTCGGAGTACAGTCTGGTTCTTGGGTGTTTGATTGAGGCGGCGTTTGTGCGGCCACTTTCGTAGATCAATTTGATCCTTTCAGGCCCTGACGAAGGTGAAGCCACCGAAACGTTGGCCCAATAAATCACTTTTAAAAACCTTGTGCAGGCTAACAAATTGATGTGTCATACTGCAGTAACTACAATTCATTTCTGATGACGGACCATTTCCCACAGTCGGCCGACAAATTCAAAATTTTTGGCCGAGCATTCCTCCCAAATACACGACTGCATTCCCATCCGTTTCAAACACATTTTACGTATGTCGTTGTTCTTGGCAACTAAGGTTCTATCACTGTACGAATTTTGAAAACAACCTTTGATGTGGAACGGGCTCAAGGACTAGTTGGCATGGAACACTGTCGGACCATCGACAGTGCTAGCTACAACGGGCCGCCTTCATGGTATGTAATATCGAACAGGTTGGTCGGGTTTGCGCAGTCTGTGGCCTACCTGTGCGCTTCCAGATCTGAATGTCATGTTGTTCTCTCGTATGTCGATCGATGCGGCTTGATAGTGCAGATTTCAGAACGAGCAGCTGCAAGGATAGCTTCGGTTGTCTTTTTTTTGTAATGCTCCGTTGACGTTCATGATGAGTGACTGCTATATGCGTAAGTTCCTCCTCTCTTAGCCTCTATCACAAGCCGTTTCATATATGATTTCCGTAGTGCAGACGAGCTGCGGGAGTGGCGAAGCGACAGTCTCGTAAGACGCAACTATTGCTTCCATGACGACCTACTGGTTTCGATATTTCATGAGGACGTAATCATGTAATCGATTTATGCCGTGTTGCTGCAGTTGTATGAAGAAACGAGTGGAATGGTTGCAAGCGGGTTCTCCTGTTCGCTATAACCAATTTGTGAAACCCGGCGGTTCACATTCTTGTGGGACTTATGCAAAAAAAAAAAGAGAATGCGCCCCTTCTTCTGTGACGATAAGAATCTTCATAAGGAAGTCGCCATAACGCTCTATGCCTGCTAGGAAATTCTTGAAACGTTCAGAGTTAATGCTGTCGACGCCACTTCTGGACCTGGACTGCTGCTGTAAAAAACTTTTGAACCGCATACGATGTTCCGGGGCTTGTTTCTGGATCTCTTCGTCTCCAGCTCTCCACACGGGTCGATTCGGCGACGCTAATTCACTAGCAAAAAAAATCAGTGGATAAGTCTCTTTGATTTTGAGATGGTATGTCGACATATCGTTGACCAACAACACTATCACCCGAGAACTTCCTGAACAAATTGTCTGATTGTATCTGAGATTTGCAACTTGCTCGACCCAAAGCTTGTGGCCAACTTGCAAAGTGCAAAGCTCTGCAGGTTGTCGACAAGCCTAGTTCTGACAGGTTATAGACAAGGGAAGGCTAATGGAAGTTGCAAGTCAACAAGCTTCTAGTCGAGCAAGATCAAAATGCGAACAGAGATTTGACAATTAGAACAAGTTTCATCAAATTCTGGAACCATTGGTGAAAAGTTGATCAAGATGCTGCTTTTCTCAATTAATACGAAGCATGCTTGATAGTGCACTGCACCTCTTATCCTGAACTTGCGAGGACACCGACAGTCACAGTTTTCTGAATGCTTTACCACTATAGTATTAGATAAGTTGATCATCTGTAGAGTGTAGGAATTAGAACGCAGATCTTTGCCTTGCTTGGATATTCAATATTTCATCCCATAAGAGACACGTAATTCGCTTACACTTGACACAGCCATGACTTTGAGAAATGCTTGAAGAGCCTCATTATCGCGACCATCACTCGGTGTTTTGGGGTCGACCCACACAGGACGTCTCCCACCTCCAGGAAGAGGTACAACTTAAAGATTTTTATTTCGTTTTCGTCTCAAATCTTCTTCTCAACCAAGGTGTTACAGAATCTCCATGCGAAACAGAATTGAATAAACTCTCTCAACGAGGTGCGAGAGAATTTAGTTTTTAGCCGAATAGGGATCTTGAACAACTCACAGAATCCATTCGCGTTTGGATCAGCGAAAATGTAGACATATTCATCATTGAAATATCCAGCATCGATAGCTGTTAGTATCAAAGCACGTTTGTATCCGTAACCCTCGGCCAAGCACGTGACCACAACTGAAACAAGTTCTGCATTGAATATATCAGCCGCGTGGCAAGGGTGTGCCAAAAACATGTTGAGTAAGCTGTGTAGGTATAGGACACTCAAAAGGGGGTAAATATTGGTGCTTTCGAGGGATGAAGGGCAGCACCCATCGAAATTTTCATTTCCGATAATCACTTTGAATAGTTAGCAATTAATATGACAAATCTACCGATGTTACACAGCTGTAGACATCAGCATTCTCAAGATACATCCTCTTATATAAATCCTCGTAGTGCAGCAAATTTTTCTAGAGTGGAGAGGGGGGGCGGCACGTGATTGCATCTCTTCACCATGGGCTCAACCCATAGAGGGCGTTGGCGGGTGAGGCGAAACTGACAAGACGGTCGGCCGATGTTTCATCATAAGTGCATAGATGTAGCGGAAGTCGCGTTGGGACCCAACATTCGCTGATTCCGTTGGTCACGATAATGTTGGATAGAGTCGCCAATGATGAAAGCGAGAGAATTAGAAGATGCTTTCAGGATCTCATGGCGGGACCAGCCTCTTGCGCTGGTAGTTCCGCGGCCTACGACTGAGATAGTGTTTACCAGTTCTTAGGCTGCATAATATATAGAGCAGGATTATCACTCTTCGCTGGTGGGGAGCTCACTCATATCGAATCGCGGCGGTGCTGTGCAGCCCACGATGCCCGATCGCGGCGGTGCTGTGCGGCCCACGATGCCCGATCGCGGCGGTGCTCTGCGGACCACAGATGCCCAGTTGTGGCGGTGCTCTGCGGCCTACGGATGTCCGATCGCGCCGATGTTAAGCGGCCTACGCACGACCCACTTCGTCCCCACGACGTAGGTGGCCGCAAGAGGGGATCTGCAACACCGAGGCCGCTGAGTAGTGGCACCACCCTTTCTGAGCACTCCCTAAATTCCTTCTATGGCCCTCGAAATCTATTAGGTTGTCGGGAAATGAGTGAGACACTCCAGATTTTTACCACTTTTCAAACTTTTTCTTTTCAATTAGGAAACCTCGGGACCCGTTGTGGGCACAATGTATACCCATCAACTTAGGCCACTCTTCAGGGTCAGACTTGTCTCCACAGGTTCAGAAATCAAGAAGCCACAGGTCGAAGAATCCATCAGTCTATGCTCAAAAATCCTCAAGATTGGCGGAGTATTGCTTGGTCAAGAACTGCGTAAGCGACCGAACAAGGTGTTAGTTGGAGAGTGCAAGATTGGGCAAGGGTATCGAGTGTGTCAACGCAGTCCATGCCTGCTCATCCTGCTAAGGACGAATCGACAAAGCCATATGAGGGTGATTTTTGTGCACCAAAGCGCGCACTTGGACATGTCGATGTCTCTTTTCTCCATATTTGCCGGTCATTGCCCTGAATTGATTACTGCAAAAGATGTCGTTGTTCATCACTTTGCGTGCTAGCAACTCCGACGGAGCATGTCTTGCTGCTAAGATCAGAAGGTCGCATAATTGGTGGACGTCTTTGAGAAGACATACAGTAGCGGTCATAATGATATGATCAGAGCAATAATGACTAGGGCATCTTTTGCTATAACTCGCCTCTGGGTTGAGCTACCTAACCCAAATTTGAGTATGTATTAGAACTTCATGAGCGCTTTCCTACAGCAGCTTAACAATGGCACAGGCTCGATTAACATGCATTATTGAGCTCAAGCTTCAACTTTCTCGGATTTTATGAATTTTGTTCAGCATCCCTAATCTCAGCTATTGGGAGAAAGGAAGAATTGATTCAGATTGAGCACATATTTGTCTATTATTTCCATCACAATGCTATTACTGCGCTTTCATCGCTGCTCAAACGACGGGAGGACAGAATTGAGTAATCGAAATCACCAAAAAATCGGTTTAATTATATCTCAAGCATATGAACGGCAATATAGTTTTTATTTAAATATCAGAATAGCTACTAGTAGCGGATATCATAGGAATATTCCTCGTCGAGAGCAATATTTTTCCTTTGAAAAAATAATTTTTTTTACTATTGCACGACTTTTTGACCAGCCCACTTTTTTATGTAAAGGGGAAACCCATACAGCGCATGTTATGTAGCAAATTGCTCGTTTACAGTACGATTTAGAATAATTTCTCCCGGAGCTGAGTTGTCGCGATGCAGTCCAAAAACTACAATGTTAATAGAACATTGAATTTGCACTTGGCACGCTGTAGAGATCTACTGTAAACTGCTTGGAAGCAGTTTACGTTAATGTCAAGAAGCGGAAAGAAAGAACACTTAAACCCTTACCATATCCTCAAATTTCATTGAAATAGCTCAATCCATAGTTGAGTTATAGTTTGAGATTCTGTCTTCAACAGTGCCTCTGATCATATCATATTGACCGCTACTGTATCTTCCGAAACGAAGTACCAGAACCGACGGTTCATGGGTGCATGACTGAGGAGCACCAGGCCAAATGTCATGATGGTATAGTCACTCCTCCTGCTATCACTGGCGCGCAACAGAAGCTCGTGAAAGAAAATCACTTGGATTAGTTGCCCGTGCATTCTTGCTCCTACTTCCACCATGGCGTAACGCTACGCCATGTCATACCCATGGTGTAATTTCTCAGGGAACAGGCTATCATATACCCACATATCGTGGGCCCATGCCACGTGTGAGGGACGCAAGGGAGAATTTTCAGTGGAGTGTCTCAATTATTTCCCGACAACCTAATAGAAAAGGTGCGGGTGCACCGATGATGTACAGGGTCTCATTAGTGTTGAAAATGCCATGATATCGGCCCTCGGGTGCGAAAGGTGCGCCTGCGCCCAGTTCTGCGGAAAACACTGAGATACGAGATCACCAATGGAGGAGGGTTGTGCTGGTCGGCAGTTGTGTGAAGAACGCCAAAGGCATGGGTCCACCGATACAAATAGATGTCTTGGCCCCATTGTTGTGGAAACCCCGAGGATGTAAGTCCACCGATGGAGAAGAATGAGTCAGCGCTGAAGTATAGACCGAATCGAATAATATTCGAATAATTATTCGAATATTCGATTATTCGAAACATTCGAATATTCGAAAAAAACTAAATATTCGAAATATTCGAATATTCGAATATTCGGTAAGGGCGAAATATTCGACTATTCGGATAATTCGAATATTCGATCACTTTTAATTAATCTATTATTCGGATATTCGGATCATCGATCACTCTCATTTATTCGATTATTCGAACATTCGAGGTAAAGGCGCTCGAATATTCGAATAATATAATAAGATGTCTCAGTGGCAGCTTCGCCCTTATAGCCATTCTCGAGTAATTTCCTCAATAAGCATCCAATTGAACGACCAAGGCTCTGATAATCCAAATTTGTCGTAGGTTTTGCTCAGGAGGGAACTATGAACTTTACGATGTGCAATATCACCTGCTGCCATTTACAATTCGCTACAATCTTGTGGCAATTCTGAAAAATTCCGGGAAAAAAAGCGCGTTTCTCCCCCACTCCACGAGCTCAACTTCGTGAACAAGCTCTCAGGGAACGCAAAGAACTTCCCGAGGGATACTCAGTCGCCCTATAACCCCAATGTGGTCTTAGGAACTGGATTGACGGATCGCAGGAGCTTTCAACGCTCGAAAATGAATTTCCAAAGTTGTAAAGCCAGTATCTACGATACGACCCGTCTTCAAAATTTTCCTCATAGGACATTGGTTTCAAATGCAACGAAATCGAGCTCTTTTAGAAGGATGGCAAGAGACCGCTAGATGTTGGAGTTTGTACTTCCATCGATAGCTGTTTTCGCTCTATTTCGAAGGTAAAAAGAATGTCGATAGTGGTAACCGATGAGTGAGACGGCTAGCAGCGTTATCCCTCCGTTGCACCCATCGTTGAGCGATATACTCACAGCATTTTGTTTGGAACATGGATAATTGAAAGAAAGCAGCTAGAATTGGTTCCATTTACGTAGTAGTCCACAATAATTGCTTCACGCTTGGAGGACAGCCCCACATCGCTATGTTTTCCATAAGCGTTTGATCTGTTTTTATAAGCACTGAATCGTCCGAGAATATCTACGCAGCATTAGAGGTCCTAGCCCTTTTCCAAAAAAAAAAATTACGGCACGCTTCTCCACAATGCTTGATAAAACAGATCTGTCTTTCACTTTTTATTCTTTCAAGGCTTTGTTCTCAGTTTTTCAAAATGAAATTTGGTTCCTATGCAAACATATTTTTTGAAATACTGGACCACTATGTTCCCATTTGGGGGGACCACACGTCTTTTCAACGCAGTTCCCCTACCACCAGTTTGCCACCGCTAGTTAGATTCGAATAATATTCGAATAATTATTCGAATATTCGATTATTCGTTTATTCAAAACATTCGAACATTCAAAGAAGTAGATTACTCGAATTATTCGAATAATCGAATATTTGATGTTTTCAAATTATTCGATTATTCAAATATTCGAATATTCGTCGTTTTCAAAATACTCGTTCATTCGAATGTTCGAATATTCGGCCTTTTAAAAACAATCGTTTATCCGAATATTCGAATATCTCGAACGCAACACTCTAGTCAGCGCTCAGCATTGTGGGAAAAGCTTGGGTGAGGATGGCGCGTCGGAGTTCAATTGTGCAGAAAAGACGAGGCCAAGGGATCGTCGAAGGAGTACGGATGCACTTCAGCTCAATAGTATGGGAAACGTTTAGATACGGCAAAGAAATGCTGTGATACAGAACGTGAGAAAATACCATTACACCGGAGAGTAAATTCACGTGACAATATGTGATGACCCTATTTTCGATCAGGGCTACCATCAAGATTGCTATCCCGACGTTAGCTAGGCTGCCAGAATGGCAGAATAAACACATTTCACAGGTGGGGTTTTGTATACCGGCACAGTTAATGGTTTTCGCTTGTTTCCTAATTCCCTGAGGACTCCGAAACTTTGGATACTTCGCACATACTTCAAGTGGCTGCCTCACCCCACTGAATACTTCGCACATACTTCAAGTGGCTGCCTCACCCCACTTTATAGCATCCCGTAGAGGCAGTAGTGTAAAGTATAATTACCCACAACCACGCTACTTATTTGCTTACGAGAGAACTTTCTTTCCCATTGCTTTCTTTCCCATTTTAAGTTCGGGCATCTCGGCCCTTACCTGCAAACGAGCTAAGCTAGTAGCGATAGAAGCGGTTTTTTTTTCGTAGGATCTGACACGATTGATCACCGCTTTTTTACTAAGGTGTCAATTCTAGAAACATAGCAAGATTTGTGGGAGGAAATTTATCGTGGGTGCTGCCCTTATTGAAGGCTATATATCACCTCATGCTGGTTATCGAAATATGAAGGGAATACTAGTCGTGATCATTCCAATGATGTACTTGAAATCCGAAAAAACGGTCAGGAACCCATTTTCAAGGCAAAGTTTGATTTTGACACGGACGAGCTCCTCTGCACAACTAGGAGAAAGCAGATGAGAAATCGAGATGTACATAAAAAAGAACCTTTCAACAGCAGTTAATGTGGAATGAACAAGTATTTTTGTGTTGGAAAACTGTGCCGCACCCTCAACAAGCTTTTGCTAAAAAATGAATACTCTCAGCCATTGACCGAAAATTTGGGAATTCTCGGCCAAAGGATATTGTAATCTAAATGGTTCCCGACGTTCCTCTGAAAATTAAAGTACATTTTTGCGCTCAGCGGCTCGAGCGTATTCGGTTGATGTGAGAACCTTGGACGTAATCCCTGAGGTTACACACTATCTTTGAGAAGACCAGTTGTGAACTATCAGACAAGCTTGGTATAGACTGTGCAAACGCGTCTCACCACATGGTTCTTTTAAAAACACTCATTGCTAGTTGATTAGATTATAGAACTCTCATTCGTAATACTACTTACTCCTCTGTTTGCGTTTAAGTGAGTGTAGTGTAGTGAGTGAGTGCAGCTCAACAAGCCGGAGCTAACATTTAGGTATGGTAGAAACGACATAACCTAATAAAAATTGACTTGGGAAAACGTAGAACAGCGAAGAGTGGGAGATGTAAGCTCTATGTGGGTCCGTCCGGTGACAACTTTCCCACATATGCTCCTTCGCATCTCTAACAGAATGCCAGATCCAATTCTCACCATTCCTGCCACTATCGCAGTAGTTCTCACTTGATGTACCGGGGCGAGAAAAAAGAATGCAACTTTTGGTTCATCGTTCACAAATTCGTTCATGGTAGAGTGTGGCGGTTCACATTTTCTATGGGAATTGTAGATATTTACGCGGAATAAAAACGAGCCAAAATCTCCCTATTTCGATATGCCTGAGATTCAAAAACTTTGGAAAAGTCGAAGATGGAAATTATCGTGGGTGCTGCCTTCAAGTCAGAAGATAGCTTGATAAACTTCTAGGTGTTAAATATGCTTCAAGAATATTATTTGATTTTGACTGAAACCTATAGACGAGTTTTCATCGTTAACGCAGTGGCTTTTCCAAGCGGTTCCTCACTTCTGTGATATTTGCACTTCAGTGCACTTTAGCAAGACTTGTTTAATCAAATTCGAGGTGTCACAAGGCGCTATGTGCGTACCACTATTCTGGAAATCCCGGAAGATCCTCACATTTTATAACGACTTTCAGATATCCTCATACACTGGCTTGAATGGAATACGAAGCTCCTTCACCGTGATGTGCACTTTTGCATGCACTAGTACACTACTTGCACTAGTACAGAGTGGGCCAAAAATACGGTAGTTGCATGCACTAGTACACTACTTGTACTAGTACAGAGTGAGTCAAAAATACGGTAACAACACATGTTTTTCTTTTGGAGAAGCGTGTTCTGCCTTGAAATCAAACTCAACTGGGGGGGGGGGGTTGTTTCGAGGCGTTTACCAGGACAATGCTCTAACGCTCAGGTTACGTTTGGTTCAAGAATGGGGAAACAAGACGTACTGGATTTGCCGTGCGGATATTCAATTGCCCACAATAGAATCAACTGGGATGGTAGGTATTCGAAGCACTCAAGAACTGGGCTTCTCTCATCTCCCATGGAAACCCGGAGCATTCAAAAAAGCACTCCGAAAAACGAAGGATGACATTGACACCAACCACTCGCGCGCCGCGGTTCGCGACTTCAGTGAATGCCTCGAGGTCTGATTTCCAACGAATGGAGGATGCTTCTGTAGGCTATCTGGTTTTTCTTCAGTAGGAGGCAAAAAACATAAATCATATGGCAATGCTTCAAATTAGAACGAAATTCACTTCCTAGCTGCAATTTTCTCTGTTACCGTATTATGGCCCACCTTGGACTTGAAGGCAGCACTCACGGAAATTTTCATGTTTGAGATTTCGCTGAATTTTGAGATTATCAGGGACGATGAACTTACAGACAATGAGAAAACAGCGTGAAACACGTCGGAAAACGGGGAAGGAAGGCGCTGTTTTGCATGCGCCCAAAGCGTGGACGAGTTTTTCGCTGAAGGTATGCGCGCGCAACGCCACGAAATCCTGTGGACGGTGTATTTCATACACTACACTACATATACTGCTCTAGGCCATGTGCCGCGATAGCTCTAGCTGGCGCGTCGAGCCGGGGAAAACTCGGACCAGCGTGAACACGGCCAGGCGTGTTCACGATGAGAGTCCGATTTGCTCTACAGTAAAGCCATTATTGTTTGTGTTCGTTTCACATTTCTGATGTGCTCAGTCTGTACTTCACCACTCGTACATCAGCTCTGAGTCGAGGATTTCCGCGGGTGCTGCCTTTAAGGTCTTCGAGGGGTCTGTGCAATGTGCCGGAACCAAGCCCATTCAGCTGAACTTTGCGTACCGTCAGGAGCAGCTCTGACTTCTAAACAGAGCTGACGGAGTGAGTTAGGATGACAGAGCCCTCCATATAGGTCCGCCACCAGGGTGACCTCAACTAAGCTTTCAGCTCCTACTGAAAGGCAGTGTGTTACATCGTTTAGCGTGATGTATGTAGATATCAAGAGATCCTTAATCTACTCGCCACGCTGACACCGATGGCCAAAGAGTCTTGACGTGTCCGATCGATGCGGTCAACGTTTGGGCCCTTGTGAATAAAATTCCCTTTTCTTCAACAGTGTTCATGTTTTCCATGGATTTCTACAACTCCATCTACAACCTTCTTCTAACCCATCGCACTTTTTAGGAAGATGTTATGAACGAAGAGGCAAAAGCTGCGATCTACATAGCGAACGCGTGTTTCCATGTGAAAATAACGCATAAACAACAGCTCATTTCTGATGAAGAACTGGTCACTCCCAACAGTAGCCAAGAGTTGTAAATTTTTAGGCCAAGCCACCCTTTAGAACACAGGATTTCCAATGGTTCCGAGACATTCTACCATTGTTGCAGGTCCCTCGCGCAAGTTGTACTCTTGTAAAAATCTCAAGGACGA
This sequence comes from Ancylostoma ceylanicum, assembly GCA_000688135.1. Classification (NCBI taxonomy): domain Eukaryota; kingdom Metazoa; phylum Nematoda; class Chromadorea; order Rhabditida; family Ancylostomatidae; genus Ancylostoma; species Ancylostoma ceylanicum. The sequence continues at coordinate 975,991 of JARK01001374.1, forward strand.
TTTCAAAGGTGATATAGGGCATTACGAGTCAGGCGTGGAAAAGTGGCGGAAGAAAGGGCGCCTTGGGACGAGAGGGCTTCGAACTGAAATTGAGGAATACACACTTTTGGGGAGCAACCATAACGTCAGAGATAGTTACATTAAAAGGATCAGTTTTCAAAATTCTAAAAAGATTACTAGTTTTTTGAATGAATATCACAAGATCGAAGGTATCATGTGTGGAAGTAATAATAATGATACCAGTAGAAAAGTAAGCTGTGGTATTTCTCTCCATGTCCTAGGTTGAATAATATTTAAAAAAATTGCAGAATCATTCTTGGAGAGGGTAATTAGAGTATAACTTACTTCGTGCTCGTTTGGCCACGTTATCAAGCACCGCTTTGATTCCACTTGTCGTCATCTGCGTAATTTGTCCAACAAAGTTTATTGTAATGCCACTCAACTGAGAAACCGCGTTCTGAAGAAAAAACAAATTGCTAGAACAGTTTCAAGAACCTAGCCCGCTCTTCAATGTATCAGGTTGACAACAATGTCTTTAGCCAAACTTAATGCATGATCCTCGAAAACCACTAGTTCAATTCCGTACAAACCTCCAGCCTTTCCGCTGAAGGCCTCAAAACCCTCACTAGGCGCATAACCTTGAGCCCGCACCTCCTTAGTGTCAATTCAGCCGTGCAACTCTCACAGAGCAACGACAGGTTATAGGAGTAAAGTAAAGGTGTGCGCTATGAAGCATTTATACAGCTATATCCAGATAAAATGATACGGAAAGTATCCCGTGAATGTGTCAGGGTCACCAAAGCAACGTCGTAACCAGTGTTTCATGGATTTTTCCTTGAAAGCAGTGACAAAGTCGCCTCAAAGAACTCCTTCAAAGCATATTACGTGCGGTTGAGACTTGGCAAAAAATATAATCATGGATTCCTCCATTGAGAGTTTGAGCACTGACTTCACCTCTGTGTTTTCGCGCAAATTGCAACAGATGAATCCTTGATAGTTTTAGCTTTATAGAACGACAACAAAAACAATATAATTAGGGTCGGTTCCAAAAAATTAATGTCATTCAACGTGCTCTCTACCAAAATTTTCTGGAATGAAATCGTGGCAGACCTCATCTGGCGGCTCCGCTGATGGCGAACCCACAATTTTTAGGAGTAATTACACCTTCGCTCTCAGGCAATAAGGGCGGACGACCCGTGAGCGCTTGCATGACTAACCGTCGCCCAAGCGCGCGGTCAACCCGCGGTTGAGCCGCGGCCCACCCGCTACTGGGCCTCGAGTCGCCCTCTAAATGAACTAGCGTTTATGGGGGATGCTCCCTTCATCCTATCTGAATTCCCTAATGAGGATAACACCGTGTATACTAGTTCTGTATTGTTGCAGTGGCCGATAGTCACGCAAATTTATCACTTGTCGACAACGTTATAACAGCTAGCATAAAGAACAACAAGGCCATTAAAAAGAGACGTCCTTCAGGTTCAATACCAGCATGTCATACCAACAGGATAACATTTGATTGGTACGTAGCTAGTAATTTAGGCGAAAAGAAATTACATGTGAAAAGAGGTGTGTAAAAAATTAGGAACTCGCTGTAGAATGTTATCGCAGGTAGTCCGATCAAAAATCGCCAAACTACAGAATGCAGTAGTTATCGCGCTCCAATCCATGGGCCTTGTGTCGTCCGGTGGAATTTCAAGAGCCGCGGGTGGCTCGGTAACGTTCCAAAGGCCGCGGGTCACCCGGTCCCAGGCTTCGCCCAAAAAATAGGGGTCTCCGGTCGCCCGGTACACCTTTATGGGCTACGGGTCGTCCTCTGTTATTGCCTGAGCTGTTGCACTCTTTACCGCAGAAATCTGTTCTTTTGGTGGAAAATAGTGGAGCAGATTGAGCATCGAACAATTCTCATATCAGCCCTACTCAGCAGGAGCAGGTTCAGAATAAGGGTATGATCCTCCACGATTTTTACATATGGACAATATTCATACATGCACGCACAGACATTCTACTTTTCATACACAAATTGGTATCATCCATCTTTCTTTCTCTATGAGTAGACATGAAAACTTCATAGACACTTCGGGAAAACCGATAGTGATGTTTTAATTTCCTAATGCGATTCCAACCGATGTCCATGGAACGCAATAAAGTTAGAGCCTCATATATTTAGCTCCAACACACACTCGAACATAGTTACGATTGTCTGTCGTGGAGCTAACAAGCTAAGACATATGGAAAATTCTGTCGTCCGAAGTTGTGGGTGCACTAAATGTAAATGGAATTTCTAGGCTTGTTCTGCCCTACACAGAATTATTATTTACATTTCATCACTAGCCAGTTTTGTTGCAGCGGCTTCTTAACTTGAAGTTGGTATCGTTGGATTTTACCTGCAGTTCGTTCTTCATTATCTCACATGACTGTTCGTCCCCAAAATTCGAGTACACAAAAGCGATTTGATTCCATTGAAACTGCAGAAGAATTTTGCGTAGTCCAACGGCGAGGCTATAATTTCACTTGTACTTCAAAGCTTTCGTTTAGAGATTGGAAGCAAGAAACCTGAATGAGTCGACCGATAAAACAGCTATCATTGGGAATCGACTGGGGTCGTTAAACTCCGATGAGGTACTGAGCCCCCATGAAAGGACTGCTTTGTTGTAGTACCCAGCTATCGCAGCTGCCGTTACTATTGCTAAAATGTCTCATAAATTAGCTTGCACAATGTACTTTAATTACGCGTAGCCCAGTTCCCATTACTAGCTATTTCAACGATGCGTTCCTTTATAGAATGTATGGGTTGTGACCATATGTCGTATTTTTTTTTTGATTCATGTCAACCGATGTTCTAAGTTTCATAATTACTTGAAGTGGCTGTTCATCAATTCTGGTCATCTATCACATTCAACGACGACTTTTACCTCCTACTCATGCCTTGCGGCCAATAGGCTAAACATCATCCCTATATCATCCCTATATAATAAAGCGCTAGTCATCCTATATAATAAATCATCCCTATGTAATAAAGCGCTAGCCAAGTATTGCGAAACTGTCTGTTTGTCGCCGGAGGACTCATCACCTGAGGGGACCGAGGGTATGCCGTTTTTTTTTTCATTCTACAGTAGAATTTTTGATGTTAGACATAAAAGTTCGCATGAAGAGGAGAGGGGAATGTTGAGGAAGACTCCCCTCATCCACTATGAAAAGAATTCCGCAACCCATTTTGCCTTCACAGATTTCACTGAACCCTATTTTTTAGCACTAAATTGAGGACACACACAGTGATCAACTTTGACAAATCCTACTAGAAAGAGGATCCTCGTCGCCATCACTTCAGCCCAATTGCAGAAGATGGCCGAGTTGCCCGGGCTTAGATCGGAGTGAGATGGGAATGAAAGCAAGTTTATCATAATGGAAGAAAGTGATTGTAAACAAAGGCATCCATTCACATCATACTACAACTCATCCTAATTGATCACCAGCACAAACTTAACCTCTCATTATCTTGGGAATGCTGATGATACAACTTTCGTAGAATTGTCGGCGCCATTGCTAAGTATCCAAAGCAATCAAAAGCAATCAATCAAAATCAAAATCTCGTACATAAAAATTTCCGTGGGTGCTGCCTTTAAAACCCGGGAAGCGTGCGAAGCGGGGCTCTGGCTCGGGTGAAATTTTCCCGGTTCAACTGCTCAAAGGTGAAGTGGCCTACGGGCCTGAGGCAGGCTCTGGCTCGGGTAAAATTTTCCCGGTTCAACTTGCCCAAAGGTGAAGATCTTACCATTTCAGAAAATCTTCCTAGTTAAATCCTGGTAAGGCACAAAATCTTTCTAGAGCGCAGGCGTAGGGGGCCGGCACGTGATCGCATACTTTCATCATTGGCTCAGCCCATATAAAGTGTTGGTGAATGAGGCGAAACAGACTAGAGGGTCGGCCGATTTTTCATTATAAGTGCATAGATGTAGAGGAAGTCGCGTTAGGACCCACCTTCCGCTGGTTCCGTTGATAACGTTAGTGATGGATACAGTCGCCAATGATAAAAGCGGGAGAATTAGGTCTAGTCCGCGACGGGACCAGCCTCCTGCAGTCCCGCGGTGTACGAGTGAGGCGGCGTTTGCGAGGTTTTCAAGCTGCATAATATACGGAGCAGGACTATCACCCTCCGGTGCTCGGCGATGACTCATGTCAAATTGGGCGGTGCTGTGCGGCCCACAGATGCTGCCGGGTCGCGGCGGTGTCGGGAGGCCCACACGGCCCACGTCGTCCGACGTAGGTTTCCGCGCGAGGGGTTCTGCAGCACCGAGCATGCTGACTTAGTGGTGTCCTAGCGGTCCTCCAGCTAGGACACTACCACCCTTTCTGAGTAATCCCTAACCTTCTTCTATTGCCCCCGAGATTTGCAAAAGGTGAGGATGCATCGATGGTGTGCAGGGTCTCATTAGTGTTGAAAACGCCAGGATATCGGTCCCCGGGTGAGAAGGGTGCGCCAGCGCCCAGTACTGCGGAAAACGCTGAGATACGGGATCACCAATGAAGGAGGGTTGTGCTCTCTGGCAATAGTGTGGAGATGGTGTGATAAAGAACGGGAGCAAAAAACATTACATAGGGGAGTAAATTCACAGGACGACATGTGTGTAAGAATTTTCGATCATGGCTACCATCAAGATTGGAAGTGCGACGTTAGCTGGGCTGCCAGAATGGCAGTATATGCAAATTTCATGGAGGAGATTTTGTTTTTGGGCGCAGTTGATAACTTTCGCTCGTTTCCTAGTTATCTGCGGACTTCGAAAGTGTAGATATCATACTTTGCACATACCTCAAGTGGCTGACCCACCCTACTTTCTTGCGTCCCGTAGAGGCGCTAATTAGGTATAGCATTCATATACCAGATCTAACTGCCTAAAATTTTAAATTTTATTGCTTTCTCAAAATTAATTAATCGAGCAGTGCCCGTCCTGTTGCAAAACAACTTCCTCTCGACATGCCTTGGCCGGTGTCCATGGAGGAATTCTTTCAGGTTCCTCCATGGGTATGTTGGCCAGCGGCATGCCGAACAGAGTGGTGTTGCGCTGCTGTAGAACAATACTTCCATGCTACACTACAAATGCTATAGAGCATCACAGGTGGCTGATACAAAGCTTTATGCTTTTCTGATTTCCTTCTGAGAAATCATGGATTACTGGGTTGAGAAGTGACTGTGCTATTCTAGAACAATACTTACATTTTTGTAGACTAGCATTGTTATTACACATGAAAAAAATTATGCTCACGATAGCTGCAGGTTGGTCCGAGGATGACATCGACGCCCTGTGAAAGCAGCTGGATAGTCGCTCCAGCTGCGAGCACTTCATTGCACTGATCGAACAGGTAGATGAACCTAAGATTCGGAGGGATCTACAACTATTTCAATATCATAATCGGACCGATTGGAATACACAGTACTTGTAGGGAGCGAGGCGAGTTCATCAATTTCACAGTTCGTTACAAACCTGTGGACGATTTTGGGTGTATACTACCTTCTCGAGTATACTACCTATCTTCGCCTTGAACATATCTGTGATGTTTTGTCTTTTCTTTTCAAGTTGAAAGTCCGAATTGAGCAAGCGAGTATAGTTTGCAAAGTATATTCCTCCTAAAATTTAAGGAAGCCATGTAATGAAAAGGTTTACATCGGTAGTGCACAACCACCGCAGGTTTCTTGTCAAACTTGAGAATTACGGGATACTCAACCAGTAATTGTCTTGGACATTCCATCATTTTCTAATTGGTGGAGTGGCTGTCCGCGTAGATGAAAGTTTCTCTGGTAGATGTCTGCGTAAAAGTGGAGTACTTTAAAATGAAATCGCATTCTCTGTCGTGTTCCTTGTTTATACAGCCGAGGTGCGCGTTTTCTCCATTCTCCCATTACCTTTGAAAAGAAAGATCTTTGCTCGGCTTTGTTCCCCGGACAGGGATTGCCAAACCATTTGCGAGCGAAAATAACAATTCTAGAACTTTACAGGTTTACAATCGTCTTCCGCAGGCAAATTTACGTCGTACACTTCTTTCTCCTAACAGCAAGTATGAGCATCAAGGAACAACTTGGTGTTTCAACTGCTTGCAGTGTGCCGAATTCCGAAACCGCAAAGCGGTTTAAGATGTCTAGTTATGCTACTGCACCGAACTATCCTTCAGTGCGGTAGACAAGGTATTAGGTTGGTGCAAAAATAATGCGCGTTTTCAAGCCTTAACTTCCTGAGCCCACAACTTGCTTCAAAATTAATGTTTTTAAACAGGCTTCGGAAAGATACAATCCGCAAACCCTTAGACAGTGGTGCTCTTCGTCCTTATGGCCTTTTCGGATTCACGAACGCCTGGAAGTCAATTTTGGTCCCACTCCAGTCTTTGGAGAGATTCTATTTGATGAAGTCGACTAGATGCTTTGAGAAGTGATAGTCAGTGAGCGAGAGGTCTGCAGATTATCTGTATATATATAAAATTGAAAGTTTGTATGTATGTATGTATGTATGTATGTTTGTATGTATGTTCCGAATAGAAATCGCGGAGGATGAACCGATCCGGACCAAATTTTGCATGCAGGTCCAGGACGGGCCGGCGGAGGTCATAGGCTACTTTACGCTGGGAACTATCGATTAGTTTATCGATTATATCGATTTTATTGATTTTTCGCTATTTTCGCCTAGAGACTGACAAAAACATCCCTACTGGGGTTAGTCAACACGCTAACCGTTTTGCACCAAATTATTGATTTATTGATTTTATCGATTTTTTCCACTTCCGTTCGGGCACAGGCAAGGACGTGTCTCCTAGGGTTCTCCAATGCGCTGAGTACGAAAAGGACAACCATTTTGGGCGAGGGTAACGATTTATCGATTTTATCGATTTTTTTCCACTTTAGCTGGGGGACGGGAGGGAACATTTCAGGTGGGTTCTCCAATATGTCTAACACGAGTATGACAGCTATTTTGCAAGGAAGTATTGATCATTTGGTTTTAACGAGTTTTTCATGTTCGGGGAGGTGAAGAAAAAGGTTATCGAAACTATTTGACGTGGTGATCACTGAAATGACGAGCACTTCGGATGGATGAATTTGTATCCTAACTAACCGCATCAGCGTGGAAAGCTTGGGGTAGTGAAACTCCCGAGCGGAGCCGGGTATGCCGTCTAGTGATTTATAAAGCATAGCTTCCTAGCTCATCTGCGCCAGACTGTGAAGTTTCTGGTGTGCGACATGTGGCTATGCAGCACTGTGGAGGGTTACAGAATCCATTCTATTGAGAAATGCTCGGCTCACACAGTGAAACTTCCGTCCCATTTCACTGACATCCCAGCAGCACTTTTTAGCTTCAAAGAAATCAACTAGCTGTGGCGAATAATTTTTTGCAGCAGATCACCAAAAGTCACTGTGACTTTCGTTTAATAGTGCTTTGGTTTCTGACACGATTTCAATTCTTCTTTCTGGTCTTTCTTTGGGTAAGGCATTTTATGTTGACGTAGAGGATCTATTCTTCACTGTACATCACTAAGTGTCAAAGGATTTAAGTGCAATTTCTTCACTACGAGAGCGCGAAGCAGAACCCATAACTAAGATCAGGGTCTTTTTCGTTCTCCCATTCCTCCTCAAAAGAAAGGGTGGTCTGCCGACGTACACTTGGACTCTGACTTAGAGATGAGGTTCCAGGTAACCGAACATGTTGTTTTGGATGGATTCGGTTCTCTTCAATTCCTGCTACCACCTAGTGATCATCAACTCAAAAAAAAAACTTTACGCGACCTTCCTTACTTTCGAAGCAGAACCCATCGGATCGACAAAATCCGAAGCAGCTTTGTGGTAGATATTGGCTCACACTAGCTTCGGTGAAACTATGATGGTAATCCGAGCATGCACCCAAGTTTTGGTTCGTAGAAGAAAAATCTGCAAAAATTCTTTTCCGGCACTTTTCATTCCAAAACGAAAAAAAGTTATAGACGTAAACCCCATTCAAATTAGACATGGCTCTTGAAGAGGGTATGAGGTTTGCTACAAGAAAATATGTAACTTATAATATGAAACTATGAAAACCACTGGTACCAGAGGAGACTGGGAGGAGGAAGCACTAACTTGGTTCATCGGATGCCCCCCGCAAGTCACTGTATAGGGCACATAAGCATTCAACGCCTCTACGATGCCCAGATGAAGTCGGATGCGTGGCGCATCCCTCGTGACGGGATTGGTTAACGCCGGCCACTTTATCCTTTTATGAAAACCACTGCACCGAAGAAGATGCATTGAAAAAAAAAACGCGCATCATTTTTGCATCAACTTAATGATTGTAAATGATTGAGGATCCTACAACTTAAGATTTTGCATTGGAAACCAACCTGCATATTTTATGCTTGTTCTAAAGACCCAGTATCTAATTGGTTTCGAGCTAGTCTACATTCTAGTGACGCCAAAAAGGGTGCGCAGAAATTCACTTTTCCAATTTTACTTTTTTTTTGTTTGGCGCTGAAAACGGAAGGGAAGCGCGCATTCGCATTCATTGATCCTGTGACTACTCCGATGAATTCAAACATGTCGCGGATTACACGAATGATGACGACTCACGCCGACCACATTATCCTTATCTTCATGGTTCTTGTTGTCTGAGCGGAGGTAGCCTCAGTTTCTCTCAAATTGTAGGTTTTGCTTTGAGTTAATGAATGGACTATTTCCAAAAGCGTCGGACTGGAAGATAGGCTTTTTGCAGGTGCAATGTATGACACCTTTCGCTTTTATACCATGTAGATATCATGTGTGGGAACTGATATATGACTGGAGTATCCTGTCATCGTCGTTAAAGGCAGCACCTGCGGAAATTCTCGACTCTGTGCTGATGAACTGGTGATGAACTATAAACTCAGCACATCATTAATGTAAAACGAACCCAAACAATGATTGCTCACCTGCAGAGAAACTTCAACTGTCGTCGTTCACGCCGGTCCGAGTTTTCACCGGCTGGACGCGCTACCTAAGGTCATTCCGGCCGTGTTTTGTAGCACGAAATGCGTACAATTCGCAGGGTTTCGTGGAGGGACGCGCACACTCTGCATCGGAGCACTCGTCCACGCCACCTACAGCCGGAAATAGGCGCCTTTGTTCTTCACATCTCGTCTTTCGCGTCTTTCGCGCAATTTCGTGTCTGCCTTTGAGTTCACCGTCCCCGGGAAGCCCGAAGAAAAAAACTCCAACACAAGGATTTTCGCGGTAACTGCCTTTAAAGAAACTTATTGTCGTCATCACTTATTTGCATAGGCCAATCTCGCAATCCTTGAGTAGATATCTTAGAGCCATCTGCGCCTTTTCGTTCGTTGCCTATACTATAGCTGCACCGATTTTTGTGTTACCGGTGAACCTACTGAGATGCGCTTCCTCTTTTGATTACAACCACGTATTTGGCCAGCCAACTCACTCAAAGTCAAAGCCTGGAAGCAAATTCTCGTTGACAATGCGATCCTTTGCAATCAGAACAGCAGATGCGGACGTTCTGGAAAAATTTGTGATCATACCCTTCATATCAGTCGTACCATTCGAGTTTCCTATTTGTCTAAAGGCCCTGTTCTTCGTATTGTATATATCAGTGGATCCTTCATCTCCTTGCCACGCTCTCCTTGCGACGCTGACTCCAAATTTTTATTCAAAATGTCACAATAGTAACGAGAACCACGATTTTGAAAGGGTCCAAAGTGTAGGTTTCGCGGACTATGTACTTGGGCAGAGCGGTTCGTGGGTTTGGCCGTCCACCACGGCTGCTGCGTTGGCTGACGAGTCTTGAGGCCGTATCCAAGAACTTATCCGTTGGAAATGAAATCCAGACGGAAATGTAACCGCGCATTGCGAACATTTCCAATCTTGCGATCCAAGAACGATTTATCCAATTTGGGAACATACCCGCGGACGAGCTTTCCATTCCAACACAAAGATTCGAAAATGTCCACAGATTTGCGATTGGAGTGTTTCTATGATTCCTCATCTAAGACAGTTGTATGCTATTGTCTGAAAAACGATTCCATTTAGAGAAAGGGTATGATTTTCCAACTACTTGCACCCACACTTGTTATATATAATCTAAAAGATTTGAGAGTCTTCCACATTTTTTTTACAAGTGATAGGGATTGGTTTGTTATTCCTTCTCCAGAGATATCCAGATTGATCCTTCACAGGGGAAGTTTTTTTTAGCATCAAAAAATACTATTGAGAGGCATGCTATCAATTAGAAGTCTCGAATGATCGTGCACAAGAAGTGTCAACTGAGTTTGTGAATCAGATCACAGTTTGTGACTCTGCAGATAGGTGTAGCATCACACGTAGGTGCTGCATCAAGGACTATCAACACAACATCTGTTAGTAAGATTGCTGTCGGAATGTCAAACAAGGAGTTTCTTATTCCAGATACATGTTCTTTTCTACTTCGTTTTTCACTCAAACATCACTATTTATCATATGATGCTGCAAAGACACAACTTCTTGGTGAACATGGTCAGAAGGAGGGAATCATTAGTAGTGTGAATATGAGTTATGGTGGATATCACTGAGTTCTTAAGCAAACCTCATTTCGCCAGCGAAACCGTCATTTCATGATGAAAAGATTAGTAAGCAATACTCCCATTTAATGCATATATATCCAGACCATTTCGTGCGGTTAATACTTTTCCTTTGGGAGGAAAAATTTTGGCGGATAAATCTTCTTGGATCGCAGGAAATTGCGGTCACGCCCACTTTTGCCGGTTTATCCCATTTAACCCATATCTCCAACTTTCTTGGATACGGCCCTCGGTGTGTCAGATCGGTAAGATCAACGGCTCCACATGTCAATCCAGCGACCTATTACCGACATCTTGCACAATCTATTCGAAAAACGCCGTTTTAAGACATCTTTGCTGCTCGAATCAGTGTGTCCAGGTCAATTCAGAATCTGCTAGTGGCTCAGACACGGAAATGAGGTGGGACAGGGCTGTGCGTTATCAACGTAACGAATTAACGCATTAACGCGTAATGGCCAATTTTAGCCTAACGTAACGATTCAATGAATCATCGAAAAACTCCAAGGATTCGTTGAAGTCCATTTTGGTAATGGACCCAGACAGTAGCTGAAGTGCACACTTTTCTTGTCGTGCGTTACAGCTACACGACCCTCTCGTGTTATGATGCAGATTATACCTGATTTAATACGTTTGTAGAACGTGAATTTTTGAAATGCACCCGCAGGACAATGTGATTTCGTGAGCATTACGTGCATATGGTGCCTAAATTTACTTCTTGCTGTGTGCATACAGTTGCGCTCACATATTTAGTGTTGTGATAGTATTGATCAATGTAGTGTGAACTATTCTCCTTTAGATAGTAATCTATGAAATTCAGAATCTGNNCGAAAGTGGTGGGACACGGGTCCACCGTTGTGATAAGGGTACGCCGGCGTCGAAAGTGGTGGGACACGGGTCCAGCGTTGTGACAAGGGTACGCCGGCGTCCAAAGTGGTGGGACACGGGTCCACCGTTGTGACAAGGGTACGCCGGCGTCCAAAGTGGTGGGACACGGGTCCACCGTTGTGATAAGGGTACGCCGGCGTCCAAAGTGGTGGGACACGGGTCCACCGTTGTGATAAGGGTACGCCGGCGTCCAAAGTGGTGGGACACGGGTCCACCGTTGTGATAAGGGTACGCCGGCGTCCAAAGTGGTGGGACACGGGTCCACCGTTGTGATAAGGGTACGCCGGCGTCCAAAGTGGTGGGACACGGGTCCACCGTTGTGATAAGGGTACGCCGGCGTCCAAAGTGGTGGGACACGGGTCCACCGTTGTGATAAGGGTACGCCGGCGTCCAAAGTGGTGGGACACGGGTCCACCGTTGTGATAAGGGTACGCCGGCGTCCAAAGTGGTGGGACACGGGTCCACCGTTGTGATAAGGGTACGCCGGCGTCCAAAGTGGTGGGACACGGGTCCACCGTTGTGATAAGGGTACGCCGGCGTCCAAAGTGGTGGGACACGGGTCCACCGTTGTGATAAGGGTACGCCGGCGTCCAAAGTGGTGGGACACGGGTCCACCGTTGTGATAAGGGTACGCCGGCGTCCAAAGTGGTGGGACACGGGTCCACCGTTGTGATAAGGGTACGCCGGCGTCCAAAGTGGTGGGACACGGGTCCACCGTTGTGATAAGGGTACGCCGGCGTCCAAAGTGGTGGGACACGGGTCCACCGTTGTGATAAGGGTACGCCGGCGTCCAAAGTGGTGGGACACGGGTCCACCGTTGTGATAAGGGTACGCCGGCGTCCAAAGTGGTGGGACACGGGTCCACCGTTGTGATAAGGGTACGCCGGCGTCCAAAGTGGTGGGACACGGGTCCACCGTTGTGATAAGGGTACGCCGGCGTCCAAAGTGGTGGGACACGGGTCCACCGTTGTGATAAGGGTACGCCGGCGTCCAAAGTGGTGGGACACGGGTCCACCGTTGTGATAAGGGTACGCCGGCGTCCAAAGTGGTGGGACACGGGTCCACCGTTGTGATAAGGGTACGCCGGCGTCCAAAGTGGTGGGACACGGGTCCACCGTTGTGATAAGGGTACGCCGGCGTCCAAAGTGGTGGGACACGGGTCCACCGTTGTGATAAGGGTACGCCGGCGTCCAAAGTGGTGGGACACGGGTCCACCGTTGTGATAAGGGTACGCCGGCGTCCAAAGTGGTGGGACACGGGTCCACCGTTGTGATAAGGGTACGCCGGCGTCCAAAGTGGTGGGACACGGGTCCACCGTTGTGATAAGGGTACGCCGGCGTCCAAAGTGGTGGGACACGGGTCCACCGTTGTGATAAGGGTACGCCGGCGTCCAAAGTGGTGGGACACGGGTCCACCGTTGTGATAAGGGTACGCCGGCGTCCAAAGTGGTGGGACACGGGTCCACCGTTGTGATAAGGGTACGCCGGCGTCCAAAGTGGTGGGACACGGGTCCACCGTTGTGATAAGGGTACGCCGGCGTCCAAAGTGGTGGGACACGGGTCCACCGTTGTGATAAGGGTACGCCGGCGTCCAAAGTGGTGGGACACGGGTCCACCGTTGTGATAAGGGTACGCCGGCGTCCAAAGTGGTGGGACACGGGTCCACCGTTGTGATAAGGGTACGCCGGCGTCCAAAGTGGTGGGACACGGGTCCACCGTTGTGATAAGGGTACGCCGGCGTCCAAAGTGGTGGGACACGGGTCCACCGTTGTGATAAGGGTACGCCGGCGTCCAAAGTGGTGGGACACGGGTCCACCGTTGTGATAAGGGTACGCCGGCGTCCAAAGTGGTGGGACACGGGTCCACCGTTGTGATAAGGGTACGCCGGCGTCCAAAGTGGTGGGACACGGGTCCACCGTTGTGATAAGGGTACGCCGGCGTCAAAAGTGGTGGGACACGGGTCCACCGTTGTGATAAGGGTACGCCGGCGTCCAAAGTGGGGGGAGACGGGTCCACCGTTGTGATAAGGGTACGCCGGCGTCCAAAGTGGGGGGAGACGGGTCCACCGTTGTGATAAGGGTACGCCGGCGTCCAAAGTGGGGGGAGACGGGTCCACCGTTGTGATAAGGGTACGCCGGCGTCCAAAGTGGGGGGAGACGGGTCCACCGTTGTGATAAGGGTACGCCGGCGTCCAAAGTGGGGGGAGACGGGTCCACCGTTGTGATAAGGGTACGCCGGCGTCCAAAGTGGGGGGAGACGGGTCCACCGTTGTGATAAGGGTACGCCGGCGTCCAAAGTGGGGGGAGACGGGTCCACCGTTGTGATAAGGGTACGCCGGCGTCCAAAGTGGGGGGAGACGGGTCCACCGTTGTGATAAGGGTACGCCGGCGTCCAAAGTGGGGGGAGACGGGTCCACCGTTGTGATAAGGGTACGCCGGCGTCCAAAGTGGGGGGAGACGGGTCCACCGTTGTGATAAGGGTACGCCGGCGTCCAAAGTGGGGGGAGACGGGTCCACCGTTGTGATAAGGGTACGCCGGCGTCCAAAGTGGGGGGAGACGGGTCCACCGTTGTGATAAGGGTACGCCGGCGTCCAAAGTGGGGGGAGACGGGTCCACCGTTGTGATAAGGGTACGCCGGCGTCCAAAGTGGGGGGAGACGGGTCCACCGTTGTGATAAGGGTACGCCGGCGTCCAAAGTGGGGGGAGACGGGTCCACCGTTGTGATAAGGGTACGCCGGCGTCCAAAGTGGGGGGAGACGGGTCCACCGTTGTGATAAGGGTACGCCGGCGTCCAAAGTGGGGGGAGACGGGTCCACCGTTGTGATAAGGGTACGCCGGCGTCCAAAGTGGGGGGAGACGGGTCCACCGTTGTGATAAGGGTACGCCGGCGTCCAAAGTGGGGGGAGACGGGTCCACCGTTGTGATAAGGGTACGCCGGCGTCCAAAGTGGGGGGAGACGGGTCCACCGTTGTGATAAGGGTACGCCGGCGTCCAAAGTGGGGGGAGACGGGTCCACCGTTGTGATAAGGGTACGCCGGCGTCCAAAGTGGGGGGAGACGGGTCCACCGTTGTGATAAGGGTACGCCGGCGTCCAAAGTGGGGGGAGACGGGTCCACCGTTGTGATAAGGGTACGCCGGCGTCCAAAGTGGGGGGAGACGGGTCCACCGTTGTGATAAGGGTACGCCGGCGTCCAAAGTGGGGGGAGACGGGTCCACCGTTGTGATAAGGGTACGCCGGCGTCCAAAGTGGGGGGAGACGGGTCCACCGTTGTGATAAGGGTACGCCGGCGTCCAAAGTGGGGGGAGACGGGTCCACCGTTGTGATAAGGGTACGCCGGCGTCCAAAGTGGGGGGAGACGGGTCCACCGTTGTGATAAGGGTACGCCGGCGTCCAAAGTGGGGGGAGACGGGTCCACCGTTGTGATAAGGGTACGCCGGCGTCCAAAGTGGGGGGAGACGGGTCCACCGTTGTGATAAGGGTACGCCGGCGTCCAAAGTGGGGGGAGACGGGTCCACCGTTGTGATAAGGGTACGCCGGCGTCCAAAGTGGGGGGAGACGGGTCCACCGTTGTGATAAGGGTACGCCGGCGTCCAAAGTGGGGGGAGACGGGTCCACCGTTGTGATAAGGGTACGCCGGCGTCCAAAGTGGGGGGAGACGGGTCCACCGTTGTGATAAGGGTACGCCGGCGTCCAAAGTGGGGGGAGACGGGTCCACCGTTGTGATAAGGGTACGCCGGCGTCCAAAGTGGGGGGAGACGGGTCCACCGTTGTGATAAGGGTACGCCGGGGTCCAAAGTGGGGGGAGACGGGTCCACCGTTGTGATAAGGGTACGCCGGCGTCCAAAAGTGGGTAAACGCCTGCGAACGAGTCGACAGATGGAGAAGAGGTGCGCTGGAGCAAAGTAGCGAGAAGTTGCTCTTATTCAGGCCTATCTTTGTTCTAATAGACCTCTGGCGCCCAAATGCTGTGAGAAAGTACTAAACGCCCGGCCTCAGCAGTGACTATTATACCACACATACCATACCATTCCACCCACATCACGTCCCCTCCTGCGTGTTCTACCCTCATTTATCTCTGAGCACACCGCACCGTCCTCTTATATGTTCAAGCTGATTGTTATCAATGGATCACTCATAATAAACAAAGAGTGATAAACCATTTCCCGTGTTCATTCCAGGTTGGATCGGTTACATATGGGTACAATTAGCTATTTCGCTTGAGAGAATGATAAAATTGCTCTAACCAGAGGAGACGCAAGCAGTCCTCTTTGACCAGTCCATTTTTTATGGGGAGGGCATTCAGGGGAAACGGAACAAAAATTGCACGACCACAATGCTACTAGAATGGATGCAAGGTGAACTCATGCGAGCGAAGCGAGCATAAGAAAAAGTCTGGAAGTCCGGCGTCAGCCGGACGGCCAGACTGGTGTCCATATAAGATTCTGAACCACATGATCTCGCAAACAATCCTGAAGGTGAGGCTTATTTTCCTGCCTGGTTTTGAAAATATAATTAACTAGACGGTATGCCCGGCTTCGCTCGGGTGTTTAATTTCTCCCGGAAGTTTGACGCTGATGACGATAACTGGTAAACCCAACGATCCTTTCATAGTGCTCGTCATTTTCATGATCAGCCCAGAAATCCTTTTTCATTCACCTCTGTCAGAAAGTAGGAGCAGTTGTTTTGTTGGTAAATTCTTCTAAAATCCTTGCTATATTCACGTTCAGTGTGTTGGAGAGCCCTAGTGGATGTGTTCTTACTTATCACTAAGTGAAGGCAGAAAAATCGACAGAATCAATAACTCTGTGTTTTCGTGGAATGTGATTGTCATATTCGTATTCAGCGTATTGAAGAACCCCAATAGGCATGCCCTCACCGACCCGTTGGCAAAAATAGCGAAAAATCGATAAAATCGATAAATCAATACTTGGTGGAAAACAGTTATCATATTCGTGTTCAGCGTATCGAATAACCCCAGTAGACATGTCCCCACCGACCCGTGGGCAAAAATAGCGAAAAATCAATAAAATCGATAAATCAATACCTCATGCAAAACGGTTGTCATACTCGTGTTCAGCGTATCGAATAATCCCAGTAGGCATGTCCCCACCGACCCGTGGGCGAAAATTACAAAAAATCAATAAAATCGATAAATCAATACTTAGTACAAAATGGTTGTCATATTCGTGTTCAGCGTATCGAATAACCCCAGTAGGCATGTCCCCACCGACCCGTGAGCGAAAATTACAAAAAATCAATAAAATCGATAAATCAATACTTAGTACAAAATAGTTGTCATATTCGTGTTCAGCGTATCGAATAACCCCAGTAGGCATGTCCTCACCGACCCGTGGGCAAAAATAGCGAAAAATCAATAAAATCGATAAATCAATAAATCAATCGGCAACCTAAAGTAGCCTAAAACCTCCGCCGGCCCGAGATGCATATGTGTGCAAAGTTTGGTCCCGATCGGTTAACTCTCCGCGATTTCTATTAATTACATACATACATACACACACACACACACACACATACACACACACACACGCACAGACTTTCTACTTTATATATACAGAAGATTTCGGAATAAACCCTTCAGAAGAGCAAATTTGGTAACAGTACTTTCACGAATCAAAATTTTATTATGACGCTGCAGTAGGCTAACCAAATTAGGGTGGAGTAATCTCGAGGCCATTCTTATTCTTTCTAGTACCTTCACTCTCCATGTTATGTATTCTCGTGCGGTGTCAAGCACAGGCATTAAACTTGGTAGCCCAAAATTTCGATTATGCCATTTTTCTCGCTGGAGTTAGGGTGGATTGAAGTGGGATTCCTTCTGACGTAAATAGAAACATCAAACTTTCGTGGACACCAATTTGAAGAATTTCATGGCAAGTTCTAAGCGTTCTGTGAAAACCACGCCATTTTACCATACTGCGAAGGGAGCTTTGATTTTGATTGTCGAACTCTTTGCAAAAGCGGGGAGTTCACTGAGAAATTCTTAGCTGCGTATTATGTAGCACAAATCTTCCTCTAACTGATCCTCAGTTGTCAGATCACAAGAAGGTCTACCGTCTCAGAACCGATTTGCCAAAGTCAGTGACCTCCACAACTACCCGACTCCCTTGTTTGCCTCGTAGTTCACCGAGTTCTGAAGCAGCAGAGCCAAACTCCTGCTGTAAAAACGGCAGAAGTCCTGCGACCGTTGCTGAAATTATTTTTATTTGTTTATTTTTATTATCATTTTTTAAATATTGATTATTTATTATTTGTTATTGGAATTAATATTTTTATTAATTTTATTTTCCGTCTAATATTTTTATTAATTTTATTTTCCGTCTGGGTCCCAAAACGGCGGAGACCCCAATTTTTTCCCACGCCCCCCC
>JARK01001374.1:994011-1009397 GCA_000688135.1 Ancylostoma ceylanicum
CACTTTCTGCGTCCGCCACTGACATCTAGGTATGGTTACATTCTCGTAGAGCGAAGCAAGCTCTTTCGTACACCACGAAATAACAGAAAACTTCCGAAAATCCCGTCCCCCATTCTTGAATTTTGAGGATTTTTCTGTAATACCACAAGCGACACAGTCCAAAATACATTTTTTTGTGTTGGGTCAGAACGTTAGTACCTACCCCACATGACAGCCCTAGCGCAACGGGACTGCTGTTGGTGAAACAGAGACAAGCAATTTTCGAAGGTTTTTCTTTGGTATCTCTAGGATTGTTCGCGGGTGATACTCTGCAAGCTGCGTTTTGGAAACAACATCCACTGCAAATACCTGCTGCTGTTAACTACTCCAGATAGTCGCGAGGGATCTTCTAGAAAAACGCTAAAGACGCTCAGAAGCGCATTTTCTGCACCCCAACTTTTCACCAAAATTTGCTTCTGAGAGCTAGTTCCAATTTTGATAACTTCTATGGAAAACACCTGAGTAGTCATTATAATCTACAGGAAAATTGTCGCATTTCTGTCAATTCTCCCAGCTTCGGAACCCTAGTCAGCACAAAAACGCGCCATTTTTTTTTTTTGCGGCAACCTAATATTTGACACTTTCTTCATGGACTATGTATGTATTACAAGGCTATCGCATCCCTTACTACTTTTCCGAAGTAGTATAGCCCACTCTCTTGTGTACGATGTCATTATCGGGCAACCTTATGGAATTTCTCAGAGACATGGTGGATATATAAGTACGTTTTAGAAAGTACTGATTGAAGAAGCTCTGTCACAGGAATGATGAATTTGCTGATTACGTGAGCTTCAAGAGTGCGTTCAGCGAAAAAGCAAGCGCAGGCAAATTCTTCGAAAGCCGATATTGGATTTGTGCTGGACTCCAAACAAATATACGTAGGGTTCCGTTTTCTACATTGACCTATGAAATGATGCTTAATTACCAGCTAAAGGCTGTTCTTGAGGAAACGCATGCATGTGCGCCTACTCCCAAATACCAATGGAAAATGCAAACGTGAATGCGAAGAGTGGAAAACTGAGGTCTCCGCTAATTCGAGGGACCGAACGATCGGAATCTCAGTAACAGTGCTACTAACTGTTATTTTAAAGCTTAAAATAATAATAAAACTATGGAAGCAGCTGAGCTAGTGCGAACTTGTAGACTAATTCATTAAGTATTTTTCTGAAATTTGCGGAAAATTTCTTGGATGTCGTTCCCCACGTCCCGCACTACCGTATGCATACATGTTCATATGTATGAGTGCTTTAGGTCATACTGCTCGGAAAAAGCTTAAGCCGGACACTTGTCTGCGATGAGAAAGCAGTCCGGCTGCAACTGCTTTCACTAGTTCTTGGAAAATCCTGAGCAACGCAAAGTGAGTGCTTGGAAACGTACCTCTAAATGGGTCTTCAGTGTGCGAACGACTTTTTCCGGGAGTTGCAAGTGGGTAACTGCTATTTCGAAAGCCACTTTTGAAAAGAATCTGGAAGTGGGAACAGTAAATTCGCAACACTACCAACCCGGGAAGTTGCACTTACATACTGCTCGGTTCTGCATCGTCCCAAAAGTCGAGACGAAGCACTGAGGTGATGAGGTCAGCCAAGGCAAATCGAGTGGCAGGCTCCAGACTAGTGGTCGATCTCATCGCTGACACCTGTTGATGCGATTTGTCTGCAACCATGATTTTACTGTGGGACCATCGTGGATTACAGGATGAAAAGCTACAAAGTGTTTATACCACTGGTAAGGCTGTTAGTGGATGGAGTTCTGGGTGGGAACCCCTCACGTATGCCAGGTGAAGAGCAAGAGGTTCCTGGGGTGCCCATGGAGATGTTTTGCCTGAATTTTCAAATTTTGCACTTTTATGACGGACACTGATTACGAAAGCACTGCGAGGAGCTGCAGATTTACAGGAAGAGGAATCGACATTCGGAAAAACTATGGATCACTATTTACCACACATTATTGTACAAACTATAGCATTTTGGGGAACGGCAAGAGTGGCAAAGTTGATGAGAGCCGGGGTGAGTCAAATCACCTCCTTGACACCGACAATGATCCTCACAAAAAGCACAGGTTGCTAAGCTATGGCGCATAATTGCAAAGTTACTCTGCTTCTTCATTGAGATCCTTTTTCTAACCAGTAGATGCTTATTAGCATTTTCTTACTTTACCACATTCTAGCATGCTAATAAGCTACAGTTTTGCAGAATTCTGACGGTGGGAAACTCAACGCTGCGGAGGAAGAATGTTGAGAATTTTGAGAGGTAAAGAAGATGCAAAACTCTATGGGCAAACCCTTGAAGGCTAAGCGTACACAGTTACCACAAGAGAAACTATGGCTAACTGAGAACGATGTTAAAAGAGAATCAAGGTGAAGTAGCAAGGCATTCTGGTCGTAGAAACGAAGCAAAGCAGGCAGGAAAAATAGAATGCTGAATTCATCTCCGGAAATAGTGTGTTTCACCGGGGAGCGTAGTTCTGGAGATATTAGAGAAGGAGAGAACGTGAGAATGTGTGCGGTATTCGGAGGAGTAAATGAGGGCAGAATGCAGAGCATAGACACAATTACTCAACTATCGTCGTTTTCGGAATGGTGTATAGAAGCCTCACATGTCGAAGAATCACGCGGACCACATATACATATTCTAATATACTTGTTATGCCTTTCATATTCAGGATCTACACCACAGTGAAAGAGGAGCTTTGCACTAATGAGGGTGAATACATAAAAAGTCAATAAAAATAAACAAGCAGTAAATGATTAACGGATGAAAATGCCCTTAGAGATAGATTCTCACGACAGCGAAATCGTTATGAAATTGTCCATCACCTTGAAATATGCGTTGTACTGCCGATAAACCGCTCTTGGCAGTTTCTCATTAAACGTCAAGATGAAGGATTTCCAAGCATGTACCAGCCAAACGCTAGTTTAAAGGCTTTGCCCTTGTCACAGAATTAAAAATAGGAGGATCTCTCGCGAAACAAAATTGGTATCTCCTTTGTTATCTTTCTAACTGCTTTCCCTCGCTCGAAAAGTGGATATGACAGACTCTCCTAGTTGAGAAATGTTCTGACAAGGTAATTGACCGGGACTGAGATTCATGAAATATCAACCGCACAAACCAAATATGTTTAGCACACTTGGTCATCCCAGAGAGTACTGTTGAGAGGCTCAGAAGAAAAGTTGGCCTGCTAACCAGGTTTCACTTGTTTATGAGTTCATGAATCCTAGCGCAGGAGAGACGGAAAAACGAGGGGGCGCGGGGCGGGGGCGGGAGTAGGGGGGCACCAAGCCAATTTTTTCTCCAGGCTAGTCATCCCCTAGTTTGGATAGCTCTTACCCTTGACATATAGACCAAATATAACAGTGCAGGCTTCGTTAATCCGCTTTGGTTTCAGCTCAGTGTTTTCCCTCAGAGAACCTGATGCCACTCTGAAGTGAGCAGACCGGAGCTGTCGTGAGCAGGCCAGGAATAACGTTCTGGTACTATGTCCATGGAAAAACCACAGAAAACCAGATTAGTTGAGCATTCAAATTGTTTGAAATGTTTAAATACTCAGGCATTCGGAAGCTCGAGTAGTTACACAAGGGCAGGACACGATTCTTCAGGAATTCGAAAACTCCAGAGAATAAATTCGAATATAAGTGTACAAATGCCTTAGTGCAGTGTAAAGTGTAGACGTGTCAACTACTATTCATATTCCGAGGAAGAGGGAACGATCGAGATGCTACGCAACGCTGGTTTATTGGAACTATTAGGTTGTCCCAAAATAAATGGCCGCAATCTAGTAATGAATGTTTCAAAGTTCATAAAACCATTGTTTTAGAAGCTAGATAGGTAAACTTTGAACGATTATAAAGAGGAAGTCCTGCTCTATCTGCACTCCAAAAAACCTCTCTCAATTGCTCTTCTTTGTGGTTTCTGCAGACGACATTGTGCGATGAGGCAAAACATGGTTTTGGGTTCTCCCATTTTTTAGACTATTTTGCCGCCCTATTAGGACAAAAGCCGGATTTGCTGTTGGCTCTGCATTTGGCCAGGTAGTCCTGTTGTGAGCACACAGCAGCTATGACTAGGGAAACATTTCCGGAACGGTACGACTTCCCAACTTTGAACAGGTGATGGTCATGAAAGTTCTCGGAAACGATAGCATAGTTCTGGAGGCGAGACGAGAATTCTGAAACACTCCGTAAAAATGTTAATAGTTAGGTTGAGTGCAACTAAATCAGTAGCCATTCAGTCTTCTTGGCAATTAAATATGGCGAAAGTATAGGCGAAGTCGATTTTGAACAAAAGCATCGCCGGTCAGTGCTTAACTTGCGGCACCATCTACTTTAATCTCTCTGATAAACACTGCTATGGAATTTCCAGGAAAAGTGGGCTAATTTTAGTGATGAGTGGACATTGCCTAATAAAATGGAGTTTTGTCCTGCTTGCATCGGTGGGGGAGACCTGGATACATCCAAAAAATCTTGACATTTCAGAAGAGTGTAACTTTTCCTTATAGACGAATTTCTGCTGGAGGTGTTCGACAGGAGCTGGACCAGGCCAAGAGTAGAATTTACATAATACCTTGGCCGTTACCATTTCGGCCTCTATCACTAGATTCGGTAGTAGACACGTTAGTTTTTGTGAGCCGAAGAAGTGCACTCCCACTGGCGGGACGGGCAAATCCACGCAGGTTCATACCCAACCACGCAAAATTTTTCTTAGTCAAGCTCTGGATCTTTCCTTGTAGATTTGTGTTGGCCACACCTTTGCCTAAAAAGATATCCTTTTAAACCTGCAGTAAAACCGCTTTCCTTCTAGAAAATTCATGTGAATCAATGTGTACTGAAAATTGACCTTTCGCACTTCCTTGACTCCAGTGATTTAAGCTTTTCTCCTTCTACAAATTTTACTGTACTGCAAAAATCTGCTGGAAATTCTGCTCATAATACTTTTTATTTTTGAGGAAAAGCTCAAGTTTGAACGGAGTTACGCACATTGGAGTGCGCACCTCCAGAACGGCCATTATTTTTGGGACAACCTAATAATAAACACAGGATGAATGCTGCGTACACCATGTAGTTAGGAAGAAGGCCAGAGGCCATAACTGCGCTGCATGGATATTTCTTCGAGGAATATCTCAATTTGTAGTTGAGAAACCCGCTGGCTATAGCAGCAGATTGAAAGCAAAGAAATTTAATAGCTGAATAGAACTAAGCGATAAATCACAAGCAGCAAGGAACATCCCAACTGCTTGACTATGTAGTGCATCAAAGGCGTTTACAAGGTGAGGGCTAGAAGAGCGTGGGGGATTTTGCGGATTCTTCCACTGAAATTTTAAAAAATAAAAAAGAACAGTGTGATTTGTAAACCTGTTAGCCGTTCACGAGGTTGTTCGTGATGTACTTCGTTGGCGTAAAAAAGTAGGAAAAAATGCGTCCTAAACTTCGTGGGGTAGCTACATTACGGTGCTTTTATCCATTTCCTATTTGCTTATCTTCATTTATTCGAATTCATGGTAAATTTATAAAAAGCTCGCCTTCTTTCAAGTTACGGTTTGCTTGCACCTTTTTTTGGCAAGTATTTCATCCGAAGCTTCATCTTCCCTTTCCCTAGCCCACTCTCCTCACCAAAATCCCTTCCGGATGCAGTCATCACTGCGACTGATCCATATAAACTAGTTGTTGACGTGATAGCTACCTTGAAAGAGAATATTGCATTGAGAGTGCATTGAAGCGATGAATGAATTATTGATGTGCATCCGTATGTTATTGCTCACGATCAGCATAATATGCATGGTGAGGCTTTCACTTGATTCATTACGTTGGCTACAATAGCAGGGTCGGCCATGATAGCATTATGGACGAGCCTGAAATATTGGGTTGTTCAAGAACTTCTGCACCACTTTTGTCCAAAATCAGAGTTCTCTGCTGGAACGACATTTTATATTTCTACCCTAAATCCAAATTACAGGCACTATACAATGGCCACTGTTATATGCTGAAACCTTAGAGGTAAGGGCCCTCCTCGTTTTGCACGTTGGTGGGATCAGCAGATTCTTGACTTACTCGTCACGCTGATTCCAATAATGTACAGCAAAAATCAGAGAATTGACAAAAACCCCGCTTTTGGTAGGGTCAAAGCACTCGCTCTTAGGAGTAGGGCGGGAAATAGCTCTCAGTCGTAGGATTCATGAACGTTCCCGAGAGGGTTCTCACCTACCCGTGATTGTGGAATGGATGAGTTTTCCTGGGAACAATGAGTATGCTGTGCTTGGGAGATTCATCTCGGACAACCATGACAAATTATGTAGGAGAAAGGAAGTTGCATCAATTTTTGCTCGACAAACCCGTCCAATACAGATGAGCGGGTAGCTGGGAATCTTCTCGGGAACATTCATGAATCTTGCTACAGCTGTGCTGGCTGTCCGCCGCAGCAACAACGTCGGATGAGCACGTCTTGGCCTGTCCAATTGAAAAGATGACAGCGGTGATACACGTCTTCGCACGTAAATTTGTCCCAGCAAACTGGTACAAACCTCGTCCCGCGAAATGGTCATTCTGAGACATTTCATGTACACCTCAGGAATCAGCGCATCGAGGAGGTTTGGAATATGTTAACATCTCGAACTGCCTTCAATGCTAAAAATTAAGACAGACTGTTCGCAAGAGCTGTAAACGGCAGGTGGTGACCACATTTATAGGACTGAACATTTTATAAACAAAAATGACAAAAATTCGTAACATATGAGCGGGATAAAGAACAATGCTGCGTATGCAACTCCTTTGCAACATCCAAATGCTGACTTAAAACGTAGTAGATTGCTGTCAACGAACATTTATCGACTGGGTGCGCGATACTGGGCTTTTTCTGTATCTTGGAACGGGGAACCATTCAAGTGGTGTACGATGCCCAGCGCGACTACCGAGGCGCTAACCATCTACATATTTTGTCAGAAAAGAGCAGAACAATAACGTTACAACAAGTTTGACACTCCTTGGTTATGCATTTCCAGCAATATTGTTCGAAGGGCGACATCGACAGAAATTCCGACATTTGGGGTTATACTGTCATCTCAGGTTTGTCATAATAGTGATCATGTAAGCAGTAATTAACTTTGTCAGAACTCATGGAGGAGACGGTATCGAAAACAAAAACTATTGCTTGCGTCAACTACGGTTTGTTACGAAAGGGTGGGTGATATGTTGTGCGAATGGGATGTGGAAGAAGGTGGGAATTCAAACAAGTTTGCAAACAAGGAAAAAGTGATTGCAAGCAAAAACGGATCATTCGTTTCACTTTAGAATACGTCTGGTTACCGCATTCATCCGGTTTAATGCAGTCCAAACAGATTCGTCGAATGTCGCAAAAGTCACCTTCGAACTGGATCACCTACGATAACGCAACTTTCACGGAAGTGGAACTAAAGAGACCCTGCCATGGAAAAACAAAGTAACAAGGGATTAGGCCATTTAAATAACTGGCTGCACCAAAAATATGTATGTAAGGCAAGAATGGTTTTGATGAGTGCGAGAAACTGGACTGAGCTAATTTTGATCAGTAGACTACATACAGGGAACTCCGAATGTGCGCAGGCAAGAGGTGAGACGGCGGCGCGGCTTTCTCGGACAGAGACCAAGTGTTCTGCATGTGGCTCTGGTTGTCTGCTCCTGCCATCACAGAAGCTAACCACAGTGCCGCACCGTGGTCCCGCGCCTTCTGCGTTCATTTGGAATTCCCTATATGTCTACGATTGGCGCACAAATACGCGAGGTGGGAGAGGGAGGCGAAGATTGCGCGGAAAAGCTGAAATCTTCGTCAATTCGAAGACTCTGGACGCATAATCGGAAGTAAAGCTTGTCATGAAATCCGATGATGGTCAGTAAACAAAGTATTAGTGACCCAAAACTTAGTGGAGCTTGATGCGGTCCGAACAAAGCTATGAAATAATTATTAGAATTGCAAATAGATGCAACGAATAAATAATCAAAGACAATATTAAAAACAAGGAAAGTTGATTTGGTGTAGAATTTGTATTCATTTCACCAAGGTTTTTTTTTGAAGAGTTAAAATGAGAAACGACTCAGTTGATCTGGTCATCTTCGGTTCTAAGACAGAACAGCCATCAGATACAGATATACAGTGAACTCCAGAATGTCCCAGACAAGGGCCGGAACTACGGCGCGGGCACTCTGGCTGTCTGCTGCACCGAGGCAGCGGACCTGCCGGGCAGAGACACGGAGGAAAACCGCGCCGCGGTCTCAGCCCTTGTCTACGACCACTAGGAGTTCAATGTATGCAGCTTTCTCATTAATCTCACCTCCAAAATAGTGCCGCGAAATGCGACCGTTTCTATCCTTTGAATCCGAAGTCAAAGCCAATTCACCTAGTTTATTTAAAATCTAAAAATTCCACACATACGATATATGAAGTAGTTGGTCATCTTGCCTGCCTAGTAATGTCTTATGCGGGTATAAACGAAGATTAGCTCGATTACGATCGACAGCCACCCCTTCTCGTTCTGCCTACAATTAGCACAAGTTGATATTCAAGCTCCTAGTGGATAAGCTCCCACCCACGTAACATGGGTGAGTAAGCAAGCATTACACGCAAAAGCGAGAACGGAAAGTCGCACAAGCAAAAACGCGCTTGTTTTCATGTTCCGGAAGACTCGATATGCCTCAACTGCGCATGGTCAAAAGAAACCGACGTAGACGATTATAAATTCGGCGCATTCCGGCTGAGGAACGCATTGCCGTGGGCAAAATAACCAGCATTCTTCAAAACACGAGCCTGATTTATGGCGCATCAATCAAACGGAAACATTTGCCGGAAGGCATTCCTGTGGAACTACTCAACATGCGGTCGAAGCTGGCATGGAAATGTGAAGATAATCACTCTTGCTAGCTGGTTTGTGCGAATGGAATGAAATGGAAATTGAAAAAAATCGGAAGCAAAGTGAATCCATATAGAAAACTCAAAATCAGACTGAAGAAAACAACAGAGTGAATGAATTGGAAATTGATTGAGAAATGGACTTCAAGAAAATGATGGTTAAATTGCGGAATGATGGTTAGATTGCGCCTCCCTCTCTCTCCATTTTTTTTATTCCTGGGGATATTCTTACTCTCTTCGAATCCCCATTCTGAAGCTTTAACTGTTCTTTTCACGCTAGTTCTTGATCAATGCTTCTAATTGGAGGTAGAAAAACAGGAAGGACATCTTAATTTCATGGAAACATGAAGGAAAATAAATAAATTTTGAAGTGAAAAGCATTCTGGAAACATGCTGACTATGCTATGAAATTTAGATCAAAGTAAATATAAAGTATTGGCGCAGAAGTAAAGTATCAATTATTACAGATCAAAGTATTAAGCTGGCCGAAAGGTAATGCCCGAAATTTTCCAAGAATTCTTTTTGGATGAAAAATCGATGAATACAAGGAATAGAATTTAGATTGTTCGAGCACATTCCCAAAGCCAGGAGTATCTAGCCGTGGAAATCTCAGACATTCGTGGGGGCGATGGGCAGGTAGGACCCCAATCGCTCCGCCAGCTTTTTGAGTTGAGGGAGCGTATCTGGACGTCCAGGAAGAGCAGAGCGTGCTGCGCATAACCCTGGTCGTCCCCCATCCGCCGGAATCCAATAACGCGTTCCATTCCACCCGGGGACAGCTGCGAGGGCGCGTGGGGGAACGTCTTTCAATTGTCGGGGGTAGGTGCCCCACGATTTTGGGTCCACCCCCAGGTACAACTGGGGGTGGACCCATTCCCACCTGAAGTCCACCCCCACGAATGTCTGAGATGCTTTTCCAACCATGCCTCAAAATGGTAGAGGCACTCTTTCGCGCACCTCCAAGTTCGTGCTGCTGTGGGCTTCCTTAGCGAACACTAGGGCATAATAATAACACCAATACCACTAATAACATCACTCACAAAAGCTGGAAACGTTTAAAATGCGATGTCTTCTATGATTTCTTGGCATTACTCCACGAAATCAGATCCGTAATGAAGATATCCGAAGAAGATGTTGTGGCTAGCCTGCTGTTGCTGTTGAGATCAGAAATTGGAGGTTGAAATGGTTTGGTCAATTGTGCGGAACGGAACCTTCGCGCTTGTTACACAAGCTGCTATGGAGGGTGCACCAGACAGCATGGAAGGTCGAGCGAAAAGCCCCTTGAAACCTGGCTCAAGCAAATAGAAAGATTTTGAAAAGATAGATTTATTGTGTTCCAGAACTTGCAGCAGGTCAAGATGCTAGCAGTGGACAAGCGTCGCTAGAAAACAACCAAGCAGTCGTACCTGCCACCTGAGTAGGCTAGCTCCAGAAGCTGTGAGAAGCGATCAAGGAAAAACGAAGAAGACGAGAAATTCTACGCTGAACCACACATTTTCCACGCTAATTTTTTCACTATTTTCGATGAAAACGTTTATGACGAAGAATCGGAGCTGGAAGAAGATCATCCCATCCCACTCTCCCAATTTTTCTGGCTCTGCCGTTTCTGGCTACCATTTGATCTGTCCAATTGAGGCTTTCTTACCAAAGAAAACTTTTTCGAACTTAAACATGTGAAATTGGGGATTGTTGAGCTGTTTGACTCCAAAAAAATTGTCTTGGGAGCAGGGAATTAGTGACCTCCTCCTGAAAAGTTCACAACCTAGCGACGAAGGTAGCATGTTTAGTCGCTTGAATATGTTAGTGGATAAAGTTCTGATAAAAACAAAGATCGGAATTTTGTTATATATAGCCAAAATAAATTATGTAAAAAGCATTATGAGGTTTCGGTTGAAAACGTCGCCATAAAATTCATAATTCCGAAATTTTTTAAGTAGTATCTTTCGCGAGAGACAAAAGATGTATCCGCAATATTTATTTATTTATTCATTTATTCATTCATTTATATATACCTCGAGGGTGTGCCAACTGAACAACGAGTGTAGAAATGTCAGAAAAACAGGAACACAAAAACGTTAGGAAGAAAACATCCGACTGAAAAAAAAAACAATGTCGTTCATAGTTGAGATTGAAACAAGTCCTGCAAACGAGCAAGAAGGAACATTACAGAAGAAACATGGTAGGAAGCGTGCCCAGCATTTTCCGGAATCGAAATTGAGAAATTTCAAAGCACCTTTTCCAGCTATTGCGTGTATAGAGCATAAAGAATATAGAAATACAAGCAAGCAAAGACAATCTCGTCTCGAGCTAGCTCCCGAGGAGTAAGAAGAGCAAATGAGAGAGGGGAAATTTGTCGGACGTCTGCATTTGAAGGATGGAAAGTTTTCCAGTAGCGAGCGAACGTCAGTTCATCACGTTATATCTCACCTAATTGGTTACATAAGAACTCTGCAAATTGCTAACTCAGGCGATCAGAGTGCGCTGCAGACAAGTATGTAGATTGGCTGTACAAGCAACGTATGTAACAGCTCGGAACCATGTTGCGACCAATATCTTTCACCGCTAGATCAATGACATCGTTCCCTGTCCTCATATCGGCAGGTATGACCTACAGCTATAGGTGATCCAACAAAACATTAGCCGGGAAGGTTTTTCCCAAAGCTTGGAAGCACTTCTTTTTTTCCAGTGTTGCAAAGAAAAAGGAAACATGAACATACCTGAAACCTCGCATTGTTATCGAAGTGTCTATCTACATTTTTGTTTGTTCGTTTACTAATTACTTACTGTTCTTTCGAAATAGGAAGATACTTCCACGTACAAGGCACAACCCAAGAGCAACAACACTATGACGACTACATATCATGAAAAGATTAGCACGTCTGGACTATTCCAGACTTATTTCCCTCCTGAATCATGATCTCTTGGATGACAACGCATCAGGATGATAAACTGCTTCGCAATTTTATATTCTGTTCCATGAAAAAAACGACTGCGACAAAATATTACCTACAAAAAAAATTGCAACAGCCCAGGCTGATAAGTCAAACCATTTCCTTCACAGCGCGTATTCATCATGTCAAAGTTCAAGAAACATTCATAATGTTGGCAAATACCCGAGGGATGTCGCAGAATTTGCGGCCTAGGGAATGTTGTGAGTGAGCCAATGCTTACTATTTACATATTTGCGCTACCATTTTCATCTTTCTCAACATATTATAAAATATGCTGTCCAAAATGCATTGAATACCAATCCATTGCGTATTTCTGTGTGCAAGAGGACTGACAACTAGGGCCACAGAGTTATAGAAAAAGCCGTTATCAAAAAACAAATTCTGTTAGCCCGTACTAGAAGAAGTACCAGCTTTCTTGGAACAAGTCTAATACCGAATGAGACCAAGGCACATTACGGGAGCTTTCCTACAATGAATTCTAGGCTTCACCGACCCTGGGGCGCTCGTGTAAACCATTGATCTCCACGATTCCGGCACTCTTTCTCAGAAAACTCTTGAAAATGGGTTTTCATTCGCACCATAACCCCATAGTTTGTAGTGAAATTTCATCAGTGTCGCTGAGTAGTTTTTCGCTAAGTAGTTTTATGGAATATATGCCATTTTCCGTGAATAATAAGCGACAAAAAGCAAAAATGGCCTTGAATCATAACTACGCACATTCTCGGTCTGGACGCACTCACCGCGCCAGACCACCGCTGAACGATCATAAGAGCGCTGACGTCAGTTGGAGAACGCGGATATACAGACCATCAGAGTGTCAAGGAGTTGATTGTACGGGAACGTGCGAGTGGGTCTGGATCACTGAGGACCTATGTTACCTCGTTATTTTTCACAGTAACCGGTTAAAAGAAATTTTTTTTGCGAAAACTTTCTCACAAACGTGCTCGAGTTCCACACAAATGCATGCATCCTCAGTATGTGCGCAAATTATTGGCGCACCCTGTTTTGTGTTCCAAACTAGGATCGTTAAACGAAATCATCAAATATATTATGGGCATGATTACTCGAACCAGTTCCACTGTGAACGGCGAGTATTCTTCGTAAAGGCCTCTTTTTCTGTATGACCATCATCAAGAAGGGTTTTGGAGAAATTACCGTTGCCACGCTGGTAGTCCACCGCGAGGCATGTTTGCTCAGATGTTGAGGACGGTCTTTGAAGAAGTATGGAAGCAAGTTAAACCTAATGTAGCCCATAACGCAGACTTTGTTCCCTTATAACCCTGGTTATTAGCCCGCTAAGAGCGGTTAAGGTGAGTAAAGGGAAAAATCTCCATGCGCGAAAAATCCGGGTGGTTCGTCAGTGAGGCACTTCTGTTCGCAAGAAACAGTCCGTTCTGCCAGAAAAATGGACGCCCCAGGATTTCGCAGCACTAGGATTGTTTTCCAAGAGAATTTCTCTCATTTATGCAGACACAAAGGAGAACAGTTCGAAAATCTGCTGCTCCTTACCATAAAAATACTTGGCTAAACATGCCTATCAGCTAATTCTCCCTTTCTGGAATATTCATATGTATCACCCTATATTTCATGCCCACTCCTAAGTTTAGTTCTAGAAGGCAGAAAAAGCGATTGCAACTCATTGAATGTTAATAAATTTACACAAATACACTATAGAGGTCCCCGGTTTTTTTTCGTTTGATTATTTGGCAACATTCTCGATGGCAGCATTCTCAAAATTGCTCTCCTCGCACCTTCCCAACAAGTGGAACTAACGATAGATGAACTACTGTAACAAGATTTCCTCTTCCACGGTCGCATAAGGAAATTGCATCAAATTCCACCTACTTCGCCTAAAAAATGCAATCCAATTGCCCTTTTTCCTCCGCAGGAACTCCTCCGCAATACGTTGTGGATTAGAGACAGATGAAATTGATAAGCTAGGCATGCAGAGGGGGTAAGAGCTCATCTGCTTAATGCGCATTTCAATACCGCTTAACTTTCGCAGTTATTAGAGCAGATTGAGGCTTTTTTCTATAGCAATAATCTTTTAATACTTTCCAATCCTAGAACGAAGCACCCACAGCAAATT
This sequence comes from Ancylostoma ceylanicum, assembly GCA_000688135.1. Taxonomy (NCBI): domain Eukaryota; kingdom Metazoa; phylum Nematoda; class Chromadorea; order Rhabditida; family Ancylostomatidae; genus Ancylostoma; species Ancylostoma ceylanicum. The sequence goes on from JARK01001374.1 coordinate 1,007,961, forward strand.
TCGTTGCTGAGGTTTTGGAGATTGAGATTCTTAGCAATTGTCCCGATAGCTCTACAAATTAATCATCGCCGAAGGTGTCTGCGGCCTCAAGTCATAAGAGAATAGATGTGCTTCCGTGTATCTTCTGGATGAGTTGTAGAATGGAACAGATCGGTTTTGTTCAGCACCACTACTGTTCCCCCCCCCCTCCCACTCCCACAAAACTGGTTTTCTACACCTATTTTCACCTTCACGAAGTCCTCCATTGAACGATACATTGCTCATCGTGTCCCCCGAGCAGCCAGATCCCATTGGGCAACTCTGGCATTCGAGAGGGACAAATGGAAGGACTACTGACGCCCGCACGGCGTGGTCGAAAAGTAATGGAAGTTCAGGTGGTGCCGGTGACTTCCACCTCTTATTTCATTACTCTCACTCAACTCAAAAGTTGTTTCTAAAGAGCCTAACTGTGGAACACCGCAGTTTTTTGTGAGCAGGGCAGAACTGATTGATGTACTCGTACCTCACTGTGATTGGAACGCTAGGATTACAGATAGGCGTCACAGACCAAACTTTCCATGAGTGTTTCCTGCCATGTTCTAATGAGGATTGAAACAGTTTTCCGCAGCTGTGCAATTGCGTCAAATCTGTACGTAGAAACGGTCAGGCCAGCGGCAAAATTTCCAGTCAACTGATTAAGAGCATGAAATAGGGAACTTCGATCTTTACTCGAGCCTACGTCGAACTGGTAGAAGTATGAATGCTAGAGCTCGATGAGAAAGATTAAAAGGAATTGAAAACTCAGTGGCTCTCCAAAAGCATTACCTAAGTCCTCCCTAAGCCGCATGCATCTTCGAGATTACCCATGGCAACTGTGTTAACACAGGAGAGATTCAACAGGTTCAACCTAGGTAATCACATGGTTGCAAAGAATGCTTACCTAAATATATTACTGAGGTATTAAACAAATGGAAGTGGTCCACGCGGAGTGGCGCTTCATCGAATTACAGCAAAAACAAACCTCCTCATTGGAACTGTGCACTCAGGAGATGGATTCGCTCTGAATTCTTCGTGATTGACTATCCTGTTGACTGCGTAACCTTAGGAGATACAGGACGTCAAATTTGCCATGTAACATTGAGATTACCCAGAGTAAACCTGTTAACACTCCAAAAAATTTACCTATCGTTACCAAGGACGTTAACACGTTTACCTTGGGCACTCTTAGTGATGTACCCAGGCCTTGGTTTCGCTTGGTTATGTGTTGATAAATCCCAGATCTAACCCTTGTATGCACTTCATTTTGGAAGAAAGTTTCACTGTTAGTTTGAAAGTATTTCACGTACACCGCTGGGATCCGCAGGTCAAGAGTGTCCAGGGTGTGCTAAGATCTCGATCACAAAAACGATCTGAACACCGCCTCAAAAGCAATTTCACGATGGGGGGGGGGGGGGGGGG
>JARK01001374.1:1019441-1030902 GCA_000688135.1 Ancylostoma ceylanicum
AAAAACCCCCCCCCCCCCCCTTTAAAGTATGAAAACACGCAAAGCGGAAAACCCCCACGTTGTTTTTTGATCCATTAAGTCAACAGTCTGGAAGTTGGAAAAGTATTCCTTTGCATTACGCACACTGTATCCGAAACAACGATTCCGCCCAAGCGGCCCACGTCACAGCCAAATCGTCAAGCGTGGGCGCCTCTGGATCCCCGACCGCGTGGGCGGAGTCGTCGTTTCGGATAGGCGGTACGATCACACAGCCACGTCCTACTCAATCCTACGTCTCTAAATTGGAGAAAAGCGCCTCAACAACTCGCCTAATTTTCCGGGATCCTGTTGCAATTCCTGAGTCGCCTGCCCCTTTTCATGACAGTGTCCCACCTTATTTTTTGTGGTGCAGCTAATAGCAGATTTTGTTTCACTTCAAAACGCTGATTCCAGCGGTATGCATAGTAGATTGTCCCAGAACGGTTTTCAGAGCCATTTTCCGGAAAGGAGGTAGTAACAGTTCGCTGAACCGCATTGACGTGTAAAGACCGGGCTCATCGAAAACGGGGCTCTTGTCGTCTTTGTGCCTGTTAATATACATTAGTGAGATCAACATGGCAGATTTACGATCGTATTTCAAATTTATTTCTTTATTGCCCATTCGAACACACTCAAGGTGCACCGATTCATACACAAACATGACATGGCCGCAAATAGGACAGCTCTTCACATCGCTTCTCTCTTACGGAAGCTGAATATGTTCTCAACCAAAACCCTTGTCCCAGTGGCGGACGCAGAAAATGGGCGGGAGAGGGGAAGCGTGGGAAAAAATTGGCTTATCCGCGCTCTCGGGGACCCAAATGGTAAACAAAAATAATAAAAATGTTAATTATAAGGTTGAATGATCAGAAAAATTGTTTAAAAATAATGATACAAATAAACAATCAAAGATAGACAAGTACAACGTCTTTTTAAATTTATTTCATGAGGAAATTTCGAAAGTTCGGAGACCCCTTCTCTGGAGGGGGGGGGGGGAGGGGCGCCCCGCCCTCCCTCCCTGCGTTCATCGCTTTCGTGTTCGAATTGTAAATTGGTCTAGTGCAATCAGAGCTTAGCTAACCAGTATACATTGGTATTCGAACAAATATTTTCGAACGAATATTCGAATAATTCGAAATTTCTGCAATTCGAATATTTGAATAATTCGAAAACTGCTGAAATTCGATTATTCGAATATTCGAATTACTCGAAAAATTGAAATATTCGATTATTCGAATATTCGAATTATTCGAAAAGTTGAATTATTCGATCATTCGAATATTCGAATATTCGAACACTCGTAATTCGAATAGTAGGTCGGATGAAAGGGTCACTGCCGATGTGGCATTTCCAGCCTTGAATTTGGCAGATCAAAAATTGCATTGTGCTAAAATTTTCAATTAAGTTATAACCATGCAATCTGTTTTCCTCTACCTGCTTCCAGCTATATACCTTATCATGTCCATCAAGAACGAATGTGAGCTTTTTTGAACCTCTGAGATCGGTGAATCTGTTTTCAACAGAGGCATTGCCACCCGAGGACTTTACTCATTGAGAAGTCAACTGCTTGAGTTGGAATTTGCATCTTTTCTTACTGACCACTGAGGGGCACTTCTATGATCATCTCACTGAGGAAAAAAAAGTGCTGATATATACATCGGCTGGGCATCGATAGCGAATGAAATCGGTTATTGGAACACGCCCGGACACTTGTCACGTCACGGATAACTCCAAAGAGGGTTTCGGGACTTTGTTCTGATCTGAGCAGCGTACACTTTGATGGAATAAGTATGTATAATAGGATGCATTTGCATCATTCAGGAATGATCCCCCGTGTTGTGTAAAATAAGAAACAATCAAGTCGCATTCTTGCTTCACCTGCAGCTCAATTTGAGAACGACCCAGTTTTTACAACACATTTTTCCTTTCACGTGGGCATAAACAAGTGCATGACGGAGGTATATGTCATCATCGAGATATTGGACCTGTCCTTTTGTGATAGCTTCTGTAAGTGCGTTTAAAATGCCTTTGTCTACTTCAAATTTACGCCTGTGACTATGTTCAACGTTGAGTCTTATATACGTCTCAGATATGGGTTCCTTAAACAGCATTTCTTACCTCCAATTTCTCCCCTTATTATCCAGTCCCTTTCATTTGCACTACGTTGGTACAAAGATTGAGCTAGTGCTATAGATTGAGACGAATTTTTGCACTCGCATTCCCTTAGATATATTCACTACGAAGCTAAAAATGATGACTAGATTTGGGAAAACTGCCAGAAAGAGAACTAAGCTCTGAAATATGAAGTCGAAACATTTCTATGCCTAATCAGAGAGCAACTACAATTCGCATTTCGGAATTTCGACATTGATTCTGCAACAATCTATTAAGTGCTGACAAATCCTAAACCTCATCGTCGCACTGATTCCTACAATTTACGACAAAAGGAGCAGCGGTGACAACGACCCCATGTTCAGAAGTGTACTAGATTTAGGGAAAGCGGTCTCTGTGGAATTTTATTGTCTGTGAATGAATACATCATAAAAGCACTTCGCTGAAACAATGACACTCAATTAGTCGAATAATTCGAAAAAACTTCTATTCGAAAGTCGAATACTTCGAAAAGTCCGAATATTCGGTTATTCGAATATTCGAATTATTCGAAAAGTCTCAAGATTTGATTATTCGAATATTCGAATTATTCGAAAGGTCCCAAAAGTCGATTATTCGAATATTCGATTTATTCGAAAAATCAAAATATTCGATTATTCGAATATTCGAAAGAAAAAATTCGAATGCAATGTATACTGACCAGTTTAACTCAGGGCAAAGGAAATGAACAAGGTTCTCGGGATGAGAGCCGGTTGGGGAATCTCAGTGGGGGTTGGGATGTAGATAAGATTGTGCATACGCTTTGGATGCCGCACAACTTTTGATCTTTGCATAGGTCTCCGTGTTGCAAAAGTTATGCAGGTCACTGAATAGAATGCATTGAAAAGAGAACAAGAGGCTGCTATGTATTTAGCTGTCATAAGCATTGATTAGTGGTTGAAATAGGGCAGAATTCCAACCGTTTTCTATGGAACCCAGAGAGGGTTTTTGGTGCACAGCATTGTTCGTCCTTCGTGTTCTATCGATCGTTGTTCCAGCAGCAGTTAATCGACTCTATTTTGATCCAACATTTTTACTATCCACAGCCCTAGTTTTTGACGGAAGCTGTGTGTTTGCTACCTACGCTGCTTATTTTGTCTCCCGCTCATCTAATTGTTTTCAGAACAATCATTTTCCCGTTCAAAATTCTCTGCACGGAGACGATTGCATGCCCGAAGCGGCAGCGAATGATCTGATCGAAGAGTTGACTCTGGATCAATCCTCTCGCGTAAGGAAACTACTATAAATAGGCTCTTCCCACCCGTGCTTTAACCATCAAGGTTTACTGCTACTAACCTCGTGTGTGTATTCTGCTGCGAAGATGCTTCTATTTTCCGCCAAGTCGAGACTTCATCATGGTGAGGGTAAGATTCCTATTTAATTTTTTTCCACAATAATGTACCCCTTTTCAGAAATGTGCTTCGTTAACTACTTCAGCGAATTATTTGAATTGTTTTGTTCCTTCTTTTCAAAAGAACAAGAAGAAGAAAAGCTAACTACTGACGATAACTTTGAGGTGAACACTTTTCCCGCTACTGGATTCCAGTTTCTTAGCTTTGTTCCTTTTTTAGGGAACCGAACTTGGCGAATGTGTGTGCAGCAGTGAATCGCTTCAGAATTCAGAGAAAGTACCTTGCTGAAGCTGTGAATTTCACTAAATCATAGGTTTTTCTTATTTATCTGCAGATTATTTTGGTGATATTATGCTCGTATTGATCTTGCTTAGTCTTGCCTAGCCCAGCTAGGCACCTTTTCATGTACAGAGATTTGAGAAAGCATTTATATGAGTGTCAAGCTATTGCAGTGAATGCAGATTTATTTTTCATAAAGGATGAAACGCTGGTGTCATTATTCAGACGAATTGAGGTTTTTTATAAGCATCACGGTTTCCTAACACTGTGGACCGGTTCGAATTTCAGAATGACTGAAACTATCAGTCATTTTCTGTCCTTTCTTGTTGATGTGGTGTCCCTTCTCAGATGTTCAAATTTTCATCAAAGGTTGAGGCTCTTCTATGATTTTTCGAGTGTCTTCGGTCTTTTTTCTTGCTCAAACATAAGAAAAAAAAACCAGTGCTTCATACATATAGCATGTTTTTTTTTTTTGATTTTTCATACTTGCGACCGGAACAGAAGAAAGCGCATGTGTGCACACTCAGATCCTGCGGTAGTCCTTTCAAAAAATGCTGTCCATCGGTCACACAGTTTTCGACCAACTTCCATGTGATTCAAACTGTAAATCCTGAATGAAAAGTTGGATGCTTGTGGGGAAAAGAGCCCAGCCCTGAACTCGATAGTGTAACTTCAATACAAAACCTTCTGTCTTTATCCCGCATTCTCAAGATCTTGAACGTGATCCTCGCTGGTGTAGGAGTACAAAAAGAGTATGGACTAGTCATGGTTCCATACGTATTCATCATTCTGAGATGATGTCTTTAAAACTAAGTGCATTTAAAAGGGGATTGCGTAGAGTGCGTTTTCCATGCATTGAACAAAAGGAGGAACCAAATCAAAATGTTTCATCCAAAATGGAAAAGGAATTTACAAGCAATTATAGATCATCGATGCAGAACTATTCAAGCCAAGGCACCGCTGGGCAACCATTACCTTCTGTTAGGTCATTACAAGACATGAATTTGTGAGTGTCTGTGGAGGAGCAATACCTGCTCTTCCTGTCGACTACATTCTTATAGTGCACTTGCTCTAGGCCCCTTTCTGATAGAACCGGCTAAACACACTCTAATAGAAATATTGGAAGATTTTAGGTGCCACACATATTTTACTATATTTTATATATATTTGTATATATTTTATATAAATTTATTGTATTTTATGTATATTTTATATATATTTATTTATTATATATATTTATACGTATTTTATACATATTTCATGATATTTTAGATCCTCGGGTGTCTGAATCCACTCCTTTCACTGCAGTACATCTTTATCCTGTTGATAGGGGCCCATTACCAGCTCTGCACCCTTTTATTTCTTTCTTTGTATCCCGCCAATGCATAGCATTTTTTGGCTGCCATGGTCCCAGGCACCACTAGCTCCAGTAGAAATGCATTCTGGTTTCTATATACCTAGGATAGCTTGGGAATGCGGTAATGGTTTAAGTATAGAGTGCTAGTTGATCTAGAATTTAAGTAGCAATGGCGAAAATGGAACGATTCTTAGCAGCGAAAGCGGCAGAGTTAGTTGTTTGGTTCCCTGAAATTTGGTTAAACACTTCACCTGTACATTAGTTCTTCTTCAACTATACACATTGAGGTAGAAGTACTAAGATGCTATGAACTTATATCAGTGAGGTTACCCACGGTAGACGTTTTGTCGACTGCTAACAATGGGTGAATTAGGGGTGTGTTAACTGATTTACCCTCGGTAATCTAAACGATGCATCCGGCTCTTGAAGCAAATTAATGACAGATAGTGCACCAGTGCTTCCACTTCGAAGCACTCCTTCTTCCCCCAAACTTTCTGAAGGGGCGGAGCACATCCATTAATTCTTATTGGTACTACAGAATTTTGCCAAACCAGAAGGGAAAAACTCAGCAGAAGTAGCTGTTGCTTCTAGTTGGTCATCGCAGACATTTTTTTCAGTTCAATTCTACATTTTCTCTTTCTTTACAATTATTTCTTTACAATTTCTTTCTTTTCGAATATTTTTTTTGCTTTCATTCGCTTGCATCAATGCGTTGAACTTAGGATGTACAATGACATGATAGTGACATGTTTATTGACAAGTTGTTTAGAACAACGGGAACATTATCCTTACTACATGAGTTAATAAAGTACCAAATACAAGACCAAATAACAACATATTCAACATATTATACCTCGAAGCAAATGTGTACCAGCATCTCTTCAGCTTGATCATGTTTAGTTTTGGAAAGATCCTCGCCGGCATGGACTTCCTAAAATAAACGACGTTAAGTTCAATTGTACGATACAAGATGAAAAGTTCAGTTCCATTGGCGCCGTTACAGTACCACTTTTTTAGGCGTAAATTAAATTGTGTCATTGTGCAGCCGACGTGTTGCACCGAATTTCACGGCTGCTCCTGTAGAAATGTTCATTTGCGGGGTTATTGAAAGTGCTGATCAAAAATATGACAAGCATTTAGCATAATAATAATGTTAGTATTGACTTCATGGCAACATTCGTCTAGTTCTGCTGGAAGTGATAGTTTCTATCCGGACTTTGTCTACGGGGGTTATTTGATGTGTCGATTACGGAAATCATACTAATTTTTTGACTGTAACCCTGTATTTCATTTCGTGAATGCTGTCAAATACTGGCATTCTCCAATATCAATATCCAGGACCTCGGAATGTCTGGAAAGCTTTTTTGTTCAAACTATAGAGGGATCAGACAGGCACAATATTCTAGCGGCATCGTATTAACCGCTATCTCGTTTCATGCGATTTCCACGGATGATATTGGTCGATTCTTACAGGTTATATGAGGGTATCCGTCTTTCATGAAGCTCCTACAGTCTTGCTTATTTAAGGTTCACCCATTCGATGGTTCCAGGAAACATCCGTCACCTTCGCAGTTTATAATTTTTAAACACCACAAAGAATTAACTCTCCAAACAAATGCCATTAATATTCTTTGTGCTTGTTCATTTCGAATGTGATCACATTTCCGGGAGCTGAACGCTAATGTTTATCAGTTTCTCTGTTTTGTTTGAAGAAGCAAAGAGCAAAGAAAAAGTGTTTCAATCCCAAAATCCTTAACGAGATTCACCTACGAGTGATGATGGAACTCTAACGTAGAGCCTAATACAGGGAGGCCATAAATTCTTGCTCACCATACTTAGTAACACCACAGCGGTCAGCGGTTGAATTCCACGTAATAGCATGACCTTTATAGCGAAAATGAATCAACTCAATAGCAACCCAATCTACCTATCAGAACGGGAATATGTCGCCACTTGCTTCCGTCGTAACTCAAACTTGAGAGAAAAGTGAGCACCTCATGGCACAGTTTGGCTCGCGGTGATACTGTCTCTTCAAACGGAAGACACTACTCAGAGCAAATCAAATCGTTTCTCACCAAAACCTTGGAGTCGATGGAGGAGACATCGCGGAATTCACCGGATGTACCGGGATCCCATCTCTCCTTCTTTTCAGAAACTTCAGAAATTTTTAAAGAAGAGGGCGTGTATTAGCAGTTTTTTTCAGTTTTTTTTTGTGAAGCACAACATTACAATTACTCTGGATTTCGCTCCCAGAGCATTTTTGGAGAGAATTGCTGCTTCCAACTCAAGTTGAACAGCCAAAGATGGCGCTTCTGTAAAGCTTGAATCTGCTCTCTGCCATGTGCGCTTCCTGGAATGCTGCACAACCAAATCCCGTGCTCAGAACAAACTCTTCTATAACGTCAATCTGATTCTGGTGGAAAGCTGTACTCAACTTTCTCCTAGAGCGAATCAAATGTTATATCATACATAAGTTTGGACTCGTAGCATAAAGCTGAGGTGAAGCTTCGAGAGGTGTTATACCGATACAGCGACGTGCGACGAGGTGATCGCTACTATCTCAACTTTGAGTTATTACAAAAGCAAATGGAGACGTATCCCTGATCGGATAGGTGTTTTGAGTTGCTATTAAGTTGACTCAGTACCGCCATAGAGGCCATGCCATTGCGTTGAATCCAGCGGCTGTGACACACTGAATATGGTGTGCAAGAACTTATGGCGCACCCTGTATATATGTATATACAGTAGCGGTCAATATGATATGATCAGAGGCACTGTCGAAGATAGCATCTCAAACTATAACTCAACAATGGATTGAGCTGTTTGGATGAAATTTTAGGATGTGATGAGGATCTAAGTGATCTTTCTTTCTGCTGCTTGACATTGGCGTAAATTGCTTCTAAGCAGATTTACCGCGTTTCAAGTGCAATTTCACTGTTTTGTCAGCATAATAGTTTTCCGGCTGTATCGCGACATCTCAGCTCCGGGAGAAATTATTCTAAATCGTATCGTAATGGAGCAATTCGCTATATAAGTTGCGTTCTATGGTTCTCGTCCTCACATAAAAAAGTGGGCCTGTCAAAAAGTCGTGTAAAAGTGAGAAAAGAGAATTTTTTTACAATTCCAAGAAAAAAACATCAATCCCGATGTGGAATTTTTCTATAATATCCGCTACTAGCAACTATTCTGGTATTCAAATAAAAACTGTATTGCTATTCATATGCTTGAGATGTAATTAAACCCAGTTCTTGGTGATTTCAATCAATCAATTTTGTCCTCCACTTTGAGCACCAAAGGAAGCGCAACAATAGCATTACGGTGGAAATGATAGACAAATATGTGCTCAATCTGTATAAACTCTTCCTTTCTCCCAGTAGTTGAGAGTAAGGATGCTACACAAAATCCATTAAATCCGAGAAAGTTGGTGTTTGAGCTCAATAACCCACGTTAATTGAGCCTGTGCCGAGGCTAAGCTGCCACAGGAAAGCGCCCATGGAGTTTCAATACATACTCAAATTAGGGTTGGATAGCTCAACCCAGAGGCGAGTTATGGAAAAAGATTCCCTGGTCAATATGGCTCTGATCATATCATTATGACCCCTACTGTATAAGGTACAGCTGATATTGAATCATTGTTAATGTTGTAGATGAAACTCAACAAGAAAGATGTCAGAAACTATACTAGATCTACACTGTAACTCCGAAGTTATTAAAATCAGTCAAACCATAGCCTTAACTGTGCTGACTCCTTGCAATTGCTTTTCCCGATGCTGCAAATATGGTGAAGTTCTCGGGGAAAGACATTGATAACACCGCATTCGGTTGCGGAAAAGATTTGAAGCTTTGCATCAGTGGACCTTGTATAATAGTTGGAGTCGAAGAGTCATTTATTGAGCTACATCTTGACGCTCCCATGTCTGGCTATGAGTAAGGCTACCTAGCGGAGGCGTAAGTCAACAAAGTTCTTGACAAACTCATGTCCTTCTTCTAAAAAGAAAATACAGAACAGACAGGATCACTCCTTGCCAAACTTCTTCTGAAGTCGCACCTGGAGTCTACCGCCCATTGTTTTTGCCATCTGTGAGCTTCATATGTCTCCAAACCCTTTTCAATCACGACCATTTCACCGAATAGTGAGCATAAAGAAATCAACGCGATTCCCGTTTGAGCCGGTTCCAAATAGCGAGAGAACGCATAGTTTGTTTAGTCCGAGCGGAATTCGGACATCACATTTAGGAACAAGCCAGGACCCTTTGTGGTCATATCTTTATGCACTATCGTTTCTACCTCAGCTTTACCATATTATCACCTTCGAAATCAACATCCCTGAGAATTCGCATTCTCCTCTTATTTCCATACTTTATTAGCCTTGTTTTCATAAATAATTCTTGTTTATCTTGGATTTCTCTTCATAGACGTCTCAATGCTGGTTGATTTGTCATCTGAGATCTACTTCCTTCCTTCTGGCGAGCTGGACGCAACGCGATCCGAGAAGTGAGCATCCGATGTTGCCTCGGGCAACGGAGCTCCTGCCGGGCTGGACGCGCGTTCGATTTCGACGAGGCTCCTGCGAGTGCGCTCCCAGTCGCAGGCCGCGTCAATTTCGCTCGTGCGCATCTCTTCAAGTCGGCTATAGGATAACCTAGGCATAACATCCTCGATACCCTGTTTCCTCATTAGGCTTCTCAGTCGTTTTCAACATTATAATTAGCTGAAAAGGTTTTCTCATCAACAACTTATTTAGCTGTTCAACCCCTTTGAATATGTGAACAAATGACTCGATAGATGAATCACAAAGAGAGTAATTCCTTTGGGACGGAAAAACGCCTCAATTTAGCTAGTTTACATGTTCATAGATTTTTGAACCTAGGCATCTTGATGTTATGCTTTGAATGCTTCTGCTATAGTTTTTCAGACGCGACGATAGGTGAATATCCGTGCGGTCAATTTGCTTTTCTCTGAATCCTCTCTAACTGCTGTACATTTTGTCGCGTTCTTTTTCCCCCTGCTGTCTTCCCAGCTATCCGTGCGGTTATCGTCTCTGGTGGAACGGACTATATCACCAGGTTGTTAGGTGGCAACTCCTTTGTTAATGGCCTGACGGTCTTGATGGTCTTAATCTAGGAAAAGAAACGTGGAAAAGTTTGGCTATTGATGAAGCAAATCTCAGGCAAAGCCCTCTTTCTGTCGTTTTTCAGAATTAACGTCTTTTGTCTGCCCAGAAATCCACACATCATACAAAGAAGTGTTTAAATCTCACAGTTCTTTACGAAGTTTTTAGCCACACTGCTTATAGGTTTTATAGGCAATCGGTTAGTTACGTTTCTCAGAATCTATTTGAATACTTGCTGCATTGCATTTTCACAAATTTATAGGAATGGACTGAAAAAATTGCTCTTTTTTTAACGAAGTTAGCGATGGTTATGCACTAAATTCCACACATTCTTTCATTTTTGTAAAAAATCGGTCTGAATTACATATGTAATTGCGACGAAATCGCCATTGTTTTTCTTGTGAGGCAGTACCTTCATTCAGAGCGGTAGAGCTATGATAGACCCCAAAAATTGTCATTTTCCTTGAACGAACGAATTGTAGCAACAGTGGGAAGTATTCTCGAAATTCCTGAGTCTCCACTGCTGCTGATAACAGACCCAGCCTCTTATTAGCCAAACGCTTTGTCGCAAACCATAAATTGCATGAAAATTGTTGGTGACATTTAAGTAACAGGACGGCTCCGTAGCCGCTCATCAAAATTCAAATTCAACCTTGCTGTTTTAAAATTACGAGAAGCTACCTATTTTGGCGTTTTTTTTTCCAAGCGAACACAACAGCGGTCTATAAAATCTAGTTTCTATGCACCTATGCGATTGTATTGTTTTGGAAGTTTCTTCGGTATCATGTGTATGTGCATCTGATGTTGACACGAAGAGACATTCACACTAATGACCATAACAGGCTCGTGCAATTCGTATACGAATTTTCCTTCTTTTTCATATTGAGTGGGTGCGTTTGGCACCAAAGTTTCGAGACTCAGGTCTATTACGCCTTTGCAAAAATGTTTTCAATGTTTCTTTATTGGAATGTCTGTGATTCAGATTTGTGGGAAATTTTATTAATTAGTGGATAGAAGATAGAGTGGGCGTTAACCAATCCCGTTAGTGGGATGCGCCACGCTTTGACATCATCTGCGCATCGTAGAAGCACTGAATACGTGGAGCTGATGAATGTGAGTGTATGTTCATGTAGGCGTGTATGTGTGTGTGTGTGTGTGTGTGTGTGTGTGTGTGTGTGTGTGTGTGTGTGT
>JARK01001374.1:1033551-1046646 GCA_000688135.1 Ancylostoma ceylanicum
CCGTTGTGATAATGGTACGCAGGCGTCCAAAGTGGTGGGAGACGGGTATGGCGTTGTGATAAGGGTACGCCGGCGTCCAAAGTGGTGGGAGACGGGTCCACCGTTGTGATAAGGGTACGCCGGCGTCCAAAGTGGGGGGAGACGGGTCCACCGTTGTGATAAGGGTACGCCGGCGTCCAAAGTGGGGGGAGACGGGTCCACCGTTGTGATAAGGGTACGCCGGCGTCCAAAGTGGGGGGAGACGGGTCCACCGTTGTGATAAGGGTACGCCGGCGTCCAAAGTGGGGGGAGACGGGTCCACCGTTGTGATAAGGGTACGCCGGCGTCCAAAGTGGGGGGAGACGGGTCCACCGTTGTGATAAGGGTACGCCGGCGTCCAAAGTGGGGGGAGACGGGTCCACCGTTGTGATAAGGGTACGCCGGCGTCCAAAGTGGGGGGAGACGGGTCCACCGTTGTGATAAGGGTACGCCGGCGTCCAAAGTGGGGGGAGACGGGTCCACCGTTGTGATAAGGGTACGCCGGCGTCCAAAGTGGGGGGAGACGGGTCCACCGTTGTGATAAGGGTACGCCGGCGTCCAAAGTGGGGGGAGACGGGTCCACCGTTGTGATAAGGGTACGCCGGCGTCCAAAGTGGGGGGAGACGGGTCCACCGTTGTGATAAGGGTACGCCGGCGTCCAAAGTGGGGGGAGACGGGTCCACCGTTGTGATAAGGGTACGCCGGCGTCCAAAGTGGTGGGAGACGGGTCCACCGTTGTGATAAGGGTACGCCGGCGTCCAAAGTGGTGGGAGATGGGTCCACCGTTGTGATAAGGGTTCGCCGGCGTCCAAAGTGGTGGTAGACGGGTCCACCGTTGTGATAAGGGTACGCCGGCGTCCAAAGTGGTGGGAGATGGGTCCACCGTTGTGATAAGGGTTCGCCGGCGTCCAAAGTGGTGGTAGACGGGTCCACCGTTGTGATAAGGGTACGCCGGCGTCCAAAGTGGGGGGAGACGGGTCCACCGTTGTGATAAGGGTACGCCGGCGTCCAAAAGTGGGTAAACGCCTGCGAACGAGTCGACAGATGGAGAAGAGGTGCGCCGGAGCAAAGTAGCGGGAAGTTGCTCTTAATCAGGTCTATCTTTGTTCTAATAGACCTCTGGCGCCCAAATGCTGTGAGAAAGTACTAAACGCCCGGCCTCAGCAGTGACTATTATACCACCCATACCATACCATTCCACCCACATCACGTCCCCTCCTGCGTGTTCTACCCTCATTTATCTCTGAGCACACCGCACCGTCCTTTTATATGTTCAAGGTGATTGTTATCAATGGATCACTTATAATGAACAAAGAGTGATAAACCATTTCCCGTGTTCATTCCAGGTTGAATCGGTTACATATAGCTACAATTAGCTATTTCGCTTGAGAGAATGATAAAATTGCTCTAACCATAGGAGACGCAAGCAGTCCTCTTTGACCAGTCCATTTTTTATGGGGAGGGCATTCAGGGGAAACGGAGCAAAAATTGGCACGACCACAATTCTACTAGAATGGATGCAAGGTAAACTCATGCGAGCGAAGCGAGCATAAGAAAAAGTCTGGAAGTCCGGCGTCAGCCGGACGGCCAGACTGGTAATGTGATATTTCACATACATTTGCACTACACGTTGCTCTCGGTGGTGCACAGTGGTGGGTTTGTCTTTTTGAACTAGTTTTTTTTTGCAAGCAGGATCAACTATACCATGTAACCTAAAAAAGAAGCATTTCGTGCATGGATAAATTTTCTTCCCTGGAAACTTTGCACGTTAATAATCTTAGAGCAGAAGCTGGATAAATCGTGGAGTTTAGCAAAAATCTACCGCTTATGAACAACCCACGTACATATGTACTCATTGGGTAGTTCGAGTAAGAACTGTCCGGCTCCACTTGTTCAGTTATACGCACTGTGTATGCGCCTGCGTCTGCAAGGCTTATTTGCTTGAAAGCGGAAGAGTACTTCGAACTGACAAAACAAATAAACAGTCGAAGTAGTGTGTAGCGTAGTAGGCACCCGACCGTCTTGTAGTTCCGGAGGTGCTATGTTTCTTCCGCCATCAAGCCAGGGTTTCGTTGAACTTAGACAGTTATGCATTTAACAAACGTCACGATATGTATATGATTAGCCTCTATTAGTCCTCATGTATCCGAAGGTACGATTACTTTCGGGAATCACAGTCCTGCTGACTAGCTTTTGTCAAATACACCTTCTTCCTACGAGTTGCCGTCAACGTCTGCTTATTTGCAAAGAAACATTTGCTCTTTATTCTATCGATGCCCTTCCAATTCTATCGACTGGTTAACACATGTATGGAAATTAGTACTACTTTTTCTTTCTTTATTTTCTTTACGAATAGTGCTACATTTGAGTTAAGCAGTTTTCTCACTACATCCACCTGGACTACTAGTGCTCAACTTCTCGGACTCATTCTTCTTTATGCCCATACACGGGCCCTTTTCTACTTCCACGGACCCGAAATCTTCAGAAAAAATTTTCTGGCAGAAACTTTTCATACGATGGTATTTGGGTTGCTGAACAAAGACGAATATGGTATCCATCTTGTACCGTATCCCTATTTTGTAGGGTTACTGCAGGGTCACTATAGATGCGATACAGCACGTATCATGGAATCTTGGGAACAGCGGGGTTATTCGAGGTTATTTGAGGTGCTGGACACGAATGTATTATATTTTCTGTTCTGTATCGTAACCTCATTTTTGTACAATAGGAGTTTGAGAGGAAAATGTTAATTTAAGTATGAAGGCGGAGTTGGCGTAGTAATATTTTGATAATCGCGATCAGCATCTGAAACAATCCCTCTACGCAAGATATGAGAGAATTCTGTGGCATACAGTATCTGCCGTAAACCTATCGTAACCCCACAAAAAGAAGGTTACGGTGCAAAGTGTATGCGACGTTCGTGCTCAGCAACTCAAACATTTCCTCCCCCTTTGCAAGATTTCAGCAGGGAATTTTTTGAAGATTACGTGTCCGTAAAGGTGGGCTAGTGCCGAGGTAATTTCCCTCTTCGTATGAGAGGTATTCATTAGAGCTTCCATGAATCTGGGCATAGGAATGATAGCACGATTTTTACGCCAGATTGTCTGCATTTTGCACTCATAGGGGCATAAAATCTAGCCCTTTATTGCTGATTCCCAAGAAAAGTTTGATATATTAGCCAACCATCGTTGTTTTACAGAATAAGTGAATAAGAGATAAAAGTGAATGAGTCAAAAAGCCACGTTATGGTCTTAGGTGGTAGGAACGACGATCTTGACTATGGCACTCCTCTCGAAAAGAAGGACTCCGTTCGAGACCTTGGAGTTCTTGTCGACTGCTTCCTTAAGTACTCTCAGCACATTGAAGGTACGGCAGCCAAAGCTAGAAGTATTACGCACTCTATTTTGAGAAACCTACACACGTCGGAAGTGAGCGTTTTGTTAAGAGTATACAAGGCATACGTCCTACCTGTGCTTGAGTACAGCAGTCAACTATGGAACCCATCTTTGAGAAAAGAGGTCTCGAAACTCTGGATTTTCAGACCTGTGAGTGACCGCAGATGCAGTTTTAATTTATTCCCTCCCAGATCCGGTAGATGGCATAACTATTTGCAGCGAAACTCTTTTGCTTATCGAGCCTCACAACTCTTGAACAAGCTTCGCCCCAACTAGCAGCTTCGACGAACTCAGAAACGCTGAAAAAACGTCTACGGGATGTGAACTTACTGAATCTCCTAGGCATCGAGGACATAGCATGAGCACAACATGTAGTTTATTATTACCTCTCAAACCAAGCTGAATTCTAGCTGGCTTTCTCTGTAGACTGTCATTCCTTCAATTTTCCGACATTGCTTCCTCTATCTCTCTACTTGTGTTAGTTCAGATAGAAGCTCCCGAGCGGGGCGGGTGGAAGTCAGGCTCTCCTTGGGTGTAAAGTCACAGGTAGGCCGAGGGTTACCTTGTGGTGCCAGCAAGTGCAATGGGATTATGATTCTTACCCGCTGAAAAAATGCTCCATCTGGCCCATAGTTGGTAGAAGCCGTCGTTCAGCATGCCGGTTGCGCGGGGTGAACCAGTATACCCGTTTGCCGAACTGCCGGTACTGCTCCTATGACTGCCACAGGAATGAGGGCATCTTGCTGGTTGATGTGAACGACAGCTTCGAAAGCTATGTGCCCTACCGGAGCTTATAGAAATTAACGCACTTATAACTCAGCTCTTGCTCAAACTGGCTCCGCTAGACAGGACGGACACCTCGGACTACTTGCTGCTAGTGAGAGTAGGTTTATTTTGCCGCCTGCCTGACATCTACCTTTGTAGCCCCAGCTCTCACTCAGAACTTCTCTCCTAACTCAGTTCAGGTTCTGCTTTTTTTCAAGTTTTATTTTTATGTTCGATGTGTTTTTCTGTTTCCCAACGTTCACCGGTTATCAATGGAGCACGCCTATGTGCGTAAGAAATAAATAAAATAAAATAAAATAATTAGATTTCAGCAAAATAGCACCACCGCAGAATTAATATTTTCCGTGTCGTAGTTTGTTTGTTTATTTTAGCGTTTTTGTGCAATTTCGTGAGAAATAGTTGAAGTTATGAAGTAACACTCTCTGCAGAACATGTTAGCCGCTTCTCCGCGAGATGAACGGGACGTTTTGAACGAGAAGGCCGACAATATCCTGCATGGTTTCAAGTTGTGAGTATTGCACAACAGCTGCTTGCTTTGTATCTGCAGAGACGTGATGATGAACTGAGAGATTCCAGGAACTGGATGAACCTGCGGGACGCGGAAAGCGGCCGCGTTCTGTGGCAGAGCACGGAGGACATGGCCGATCCCAATCAAGTACACGAAGGTGGGTCTTGCCGCACCACTCCCAGTACAATACTATCGAGACAACTCATTTATTCAGCTCACGTACCTAAGAGCATTCTCAAATGCCGGACAGTTTCTCGGGAAATTAACTTCACCTCTACTGAGAAGATCGATAAGTTCCGACTGGAACAACGAGTATTTCTGAAGGAAAACATCATAGAAGGTAGGGAATTATTGCCTCCTCCTCGTGAAACTGCCTTGTCTGGTAGAGTATGAGATGACAACTGCTGATGGCACGCTCCTGCTTCCGCTCCTGCATGACGTTAGCATATGTCCGAGAACGTGTGTTAATGATTCTATTTGCTATTCACGGCGGTGTGGTGAGGATTGCGTGACTGCAAGTCATTTAGATTGCCGTTTATGGCTGACGTTATCTGAGGTTAGACGAAAATTGCCGAAGCCTCCCTGAGGCATCGAATCCAACTGTCACCTTAGAAAGGAAGTTACTTAGGTTTACTAAATTCAACGAACCTCATTAGAACCAGCTGCTGATTTTGTTAATCTGTTGGGCAAAGATATTCTCACTTTTTTCCATCTGAGAATACGAGGTGAAATTTGGAAAAATGGTGAATACAAAAAGCATAAAATGTTCACGATGAGTGGGAGTAGAAAAGCAGAAATTGACGGTAGAATTTTTTTTGTAAATTTGCGCAAAGCTGCAGAGCAATGTCGCCACGAATGTAGTTGGCCCCTACTATGACATACACGGGATTTTCCAGAGTGGTTCTTCGAGTTCGGATTTGTTATTCCTGACTCAACTAATACGTGGCAGACGCTGATCGAAGCTGCACCTGAGTCGCAAATGCTGCCAGCATCATTACTGAGGTGTGGTGTCCTCGTTATCCGCATCGCAAATTGATTAAGATAGCTTCAAAAGAGCTCAAAATAAGGATAGTCCCTCCAAGAACACGCTTGTTTCAGTGGCAACGTGGTGGTCGAGACGCTGTTCTATGATGACGATCTCCTTGTGAGCACTTCAAAAGTGCGCCTATTTTATGACTGACAAGAGGCAAAGTGCTTTTAATTCCATTCCTGATCTTCCTCGGAACCTGCTCCCTATGCATATCAAACTCATTTTTGTTCATCATTCCACGAACTCCTCCTATAACCTTAGCCATAGAGGAATTTGTGAATTACGTCCATCAGTATTTCTTTCTGGCTTCATATTTCTAAACTAATTAGATTGTTGTACAAATGTAATAAATGTGAAGGATTCTCTTGCTTCTCATGGAATAAGCAAAGCATATATAAGACGAATGCCTAAAATGTTCTCAAGCGGAGTTTTAGATACCTCATGCCGTTCCACAATAATTGCAGTCATACCCCTTCTGCAATGCTAAACCATTTTCTCTCCATAATTAATATGCCACCCTTGTCTTGCGGGCGTTTGTTGATCAGAGTTTGTTGATTGACAATTTTTCACACATTTTTGGGGCGATAGCTACATATAGTAAGTTTGGACAAAACATCCTTATTCCTGAAAGGGTCAGCGAAATCCTATAAAACGTTGCAGTTTAATGCGGAGTGCTTAACTCAATATGATGTTTGCAGAATTATACAGAGGTATGGAATAGGTATGCGGCAATGGTGGGCGGAGAGAGGGGTGTGAGCGCCCTTCCCCCACCCCGAGAAGGGGCAGCCGATTTTTTGAAGTTACTCAATAAAGAAAATGAAAAACTTGTCCTAGTTTAATTTTAGTTGTTTTTATCATTACTTTTGAACATTTACATTTTGTCCTGATATCTGCATCAGGACGCTCTAAAAGTGCCATCTGTGCATCCCGCCTTTGCCTGCATCCCGCCTTTCATGCCTTTGTGCCGCTTTCTGTGTGCATATTGTAAACATACCATTCGTGACTAGAGGGCAGTATCTCAGGAACTGGGCCGCCCTCCAGATTGAGTCCTCTTTGCGTAGCTTCTCGCGAGCACTTGCGAAAGTTGCCGATAAAAGTTATAATCACATCCGAACCAGCACAATTTTTGGTGCATCGGCCAAAGTTGCCAAGAACTATCCCGTCCCACTGGACCTGGATAACAAAGAACAGGTCAACTCCTGTTAGTCAGTGACCTACAATAGGTCCCCATCACGCCAAGCCGAGATGGACACGGTTCTTCACAAGAAACCGATTACAATCAGACACTACACCACACTACACACTAAGAACTTTGATTCAAACTTTAAGGAGTACACGAAAAAAAGAACCAGTATTTTCCGATAAGGAACCGACTCAATATGAAGAGAGCCAAACAGCCGGGGATCTAATTACTGGAGCTCTTCAGCAAATCATAATCGGAAAAATGAACTAAAATCACTTGTCACACAAATGAAACAGGATTACGCTTCCATGCGTTCTAAAGAAGAGAGAAATAATTTCGCGCAACAATTAGAAAATATCGAAAAAGAGAGTTCAACGAGGTTCTTGGAACAGCCACAGAAATGGTTTATATGCCCAATACACGAATAACAGAGATCAAGAGCAACCGAAGCAGATTGACACGGAAACTGGGGATCCCAAATCCATCTGATTCTTTTGAAATGAGCTCAATGCGCGGAAACAGAGAAAAGTCAGTGCAGCAGCCGCTGAATAAGGACAAACTTACAGAACGTGAAGCAGATTTTTGATAACTCCGAATGGCTCTCGGAAAACTCTCAAAGCAGCTCAGAGCAATATCATAGCACCGACAGCGTTACTCCATGTAACGCAATTAAACCGCCCGCACTAATGTTACCCAAATTTTATGGAAACGGAGAAAATTTACCGGAATTCTGGAATCTATGGAACTTTAGTACACAAAAGTACCACGTTGAATGTCATAGAAAAAATGTTACTGTTGAAGGATAGCCTCAAAGGCAAGTCGGACAGTGCTATTAAGGGAATTCAATTAATACCACAAAACTACAATTGGACGGTGGAAGCCCTCAAAAAGAAGTATGGCAACAAGCCCACAAATAGGTCACGAATAGTAGAGAGACTCACGCCTCTACACCCTGTCAACAAAACGGCAGAAAGTTGCACTTACGTATTAGATAAGATAACAATGTTAATCAACCAGATGGCTTCGGCAGGACAAGACATCCGCAGAACAAGGGATGCAATGTGGACAAAAACGATTTCGCAGAAATTTCCATGTGATATCATAAAGAATGTCCTACTCGGGGCTATTAAGTCGCTCTAACTACCGAGCGCGTCCACCGCGTGGCGGATGGTGGTAGGGAGAAATCCCCATGGACCATGAGCGATCCTATCTTGGCCTACGTTTCGCAGGTGGGCGTGGGGGTGGCACCTCACGACTTATAAAATGCCTGCCGGAGAAGCGCGGCCAAGTAGGAGAGGCGAGTCGGGACCGCCTCTATAAACAAGGTCCCCGCCCCGTGAGATGAGGTTGGCACGGTTACCAAAACAGCCTCTTCTTCGTATTTCCAGCGTCAGGCCCAGGTTGACAGGCCGGCTGATGGAGGCAATCGTCACACAAACATGAGAGGTTCAATGTGTAATACGGTAAATGCTAGGACGTCACCCGGAAGTGACCTGCAGGAGGCTCGCCCGTCTCCTGTGGTTAAAAAGCGAGGGCTACCGAGGGACGAACGACCTCGGCTAAAGACGCTAGTTCGGGTTGGGTCCTTGAACGTCGGAACTCTGACCGGTAAGACAAGAAAGATCGCAGATTTCATGAAACGAAGGAGAATTCACGTTCTGTGTCTGCAGGAGACGAGATGGGAAGGGTCCAAAGCCAGAGAGATCGGAGACGGCATCAAGTTGTTCTATCACGGACTTGGGGCAAAAAGGAACAGGGTAGCAATCACAGTATCTGGGCTCCTAAAAGAACATGTATCGTCTGTGAATCGTGTCAGCGACAGAATAATATCTCTTTGAATCGCTACCAAGGACGGTTTCTGGACAGTGGTGTCCGTATATGCTCCGCAGTGCGGCTGTACCGAGGCTGATAAGGAGGCATTCTATGATGAGCTCGACGACGTCATTAGAAGTGCGCCTGAAGGGGACTACATGACTGTTGCAGGAGATTTCAATGGCCATGTAGGGCAGGATAGACAAGGTTTCGAAAGAGTTCATGGAGGAATAGGTTTCGGAAGGAGAAATCAAGAAGGTGAGGGGATCAGTGAGCTGGCTGAAGCGCACGATCTTGCGATTGCCAGCACCTTCTTCATGAAGTGAGAGTCTCAGAAGATTACGTATTGCAACGGAGGTTGGCAAAGTGAAATTGACCACATCCTGGTTAGATGAAAATTTTTAAAAACAGTTAAGGATGTGAAGACCATCCCAGGAGAGGAAATCGCAGGACAGCATCGACCCGTGGTTGCGGATGTTTGCATAGCTTTACCGAAGCAAGCCAAAGTTATGCGAGAGCCACGCATCCGGTGGTGGAAGCTGATAGGTGAAGCGCAGAGGACATTCCGTGAGAAGATTGCCGCTGTCGGTTTGCCAGATCCCTGCGGTCTCATAGACCGTGTGTGGGCTAGAGCCGCAAGTACTATCCTGACGTGCGCTAGGGACACACTAGGAGAAACTAAAGGTGGAAAGAGAGGAGATAGGGCAACGTGACTCTGGAACGAAGACGTGCAAAATATGGTTAAGGCTAAGAAGGATGCGTACAAAGCATGGCAGAAGACCAAGTCCCTCTCTATGCCGGCGGAGTTAAAAAAGAAGGAGGCGAAAGTTGCGGTAGCTCTTGCTAAAAACGCTGCCATGGACGAACTATACGATAAGCTAGAGAGCGCACAGGCTGAAAAGCACGTGTTCCGACTAGCGAAAGCACGGCGAAGGGCATCCCTGGACGTGACTGAGGGCAGAGCTGTCAAGAACGAAGACGGTGAAGTTCTGAGAGATGCTGTGGCGGTCAAGGACCAGTGGAGAGCGTATTTTGAGCATCTTTTGAACAAAGAGTTCCCAAGAGAGGAAAGAAATTCTGCGCAACCAATAGCTGGGCCGATATAGCCTTGGACGGTCGATGAGGTCAGAATGGCCATGAAGAAAATGAAGGCGGGTAAAGCCTCAGGTCCAGATGGAATCCCTGTAGATGCGTAGAGGTCTCTCGGCGAGTTAGGAGTGCGGTGGCTGACCATGTTCTTCAACAACATCACAAGATCAGAGAAAATTCCAGAGGAGTGAAAAGACAGCATCATTGTGCCGATATTCAAAAGGAAAGGTGATGCGATGAATTGCGCGAACTACAGAGGTATAAAGCTCATCGCGCATACGATGAAGATCAACGAACGCCTTCTGGATATGCGGCTGAGAGATACGGTTGAAATTGCATCAGATCAATTCAGATTTGTCCCAGAGCGATCGACAATCGATGCCATCTTTATCGCCCGTCAAGTGATGGAAAAGTATCGCGAAATAAACAAGCCGTGCCATCTCGCATTTTTGGATTTGGAAAAAAGATATGACAGGTTGCCGTGCGCAGTGCTTTCAGAGATGATGAGAGAAAGAGGTATTCCAAAGTGCATTGTGAGGACAGTCCAAGTCATGTACGACGGATTAAGAGCAAGGGTGCGCACCTTACATAAACCAACATCAAAGTTCGATATAACGGTGGGGGTGCACCAAGGATCAGTCTTGAGCCCTTCCCTGTTCATCAGGACACTGGATACGGTGGTAAAACATCTCTTGGAAGGTCCACCATTCACAGTGCTCTATGCTGATGATGTCGCGCTAATCGCAGATTCGAGAGCAGAACTCCAGCTCAAGATTCAGAAGTGGCAGTCAGCTCTGGCGGACGCGTTTCTGAAGCTGAATCTAAGGAAAACCGGGATCATGAGCAGTTTAGGTGGAGACGACGTCGTGCTAGACGTTTTCCCGCAAACTAAACAATTCCAGTATTTGGGAAGCATCTTAAGTGCTGACGGAACAGTGGATGCAGCAGTTAGAGGAAGGATTGCCTGCGCATGGTTGAAGCGGAGGGAAGCAACCGGAATTCTCTGTGATCGAAAGTGCTCGAGGGTGTTGTAAGGGAAGATCTACCGCACTGTGGTGAGGCCGACGATGATGTATGGCAGTGAGTGGTGGCCGGTGACGAAGGCGCACGAAAGGATGTTGAACACGGCGGAGATGCGCATGCTTAGATGGGCATGTGGATTCACGCGACGTGATAAGGTATGCAATGAAGAACACTGATGCAGACTGCGCCCATACAGCAAAAACTGCGTGCACAGAGGTTTCGGTGGTTTGGACACGTTATGACAAGATCACCACTACACCCTACACGGCAGGCCCTGGAGATGGAAGTTACCGGCAAGCGCCCCAGAGGCGCACCGAAAAAACGATGGAAGGACACCGTATGCAAGGATATGAGGAAGCTTGGAGTCACTAAGGATGACGCCCAGGTTCGAGATCTATGGCGCAGGAGAACCAAAACAGCGGACCCCGTGAAGGCGCGGGACAGACGCTAAGGAGAAGAAGAAGATCATAAAGAATGTGCTAATTGCCATCAAGGGGAAAGAAGAAGTGAACATTGAGGATGTAATGGAAGAAACAGGGAAAGAAATTTCTGCAAAAACCTACGTCCAGTCAAGAATAAAGGTTCATCAAAAGAAATCTCCGGAACAAGCGCCAGAAAATGAACGGAAACACAGTCAAAACATTAGCTCAGTGTGCGCGTTTTGTGATGCAACTGGTCACTACGCAACAAAGTGCAGAACAGTTACCGATATACATACAAACGCGGCGCAATGTATTATAGTAATGGAGAAAAGGCTATGCTGGAAATGCTATGCCAGCACACACAACAGTAAGGAATGTACGCGACCTAACTGCCACGCTTGTGGTAGAATGCACCACTTCAGTTTGTTTTGTTTTTGTTTTTGTTTGTTCGTTTTTTTTCAACAAGCAACAGGGAACAAAGAACACAGCCAATGTGCAACCAGCCTATCGCAGTCGAGATTGCAATAACCCCGCAAGCAACATTGGGAAAGGCGGTGAACCTCCAGCACGTGGCAACAATTATGCAAGAAATAGTGCCCCAAACGATGTGCGCGTAATATTCGCAACCACTACGCGCAATCAGATACCTCACCAGACTCATGTGGGAATAAAGAACGAAACAGCGCTTCTCCCGGATAAAGAGCAAATCGTTTCAATGACAGCTGAAGGAGTTGTTTGGAATCACAACAGCGAACATTTTGAGAAGACTAGCGCCGCTTCGGGACGCTAGAAAGTGGGGTGGAGCAGCCACTTGAGGGTCGAGCAGAAGTTTTAACTGAAGAAGTCTTCAGAAAATTAACAAAAGAGCAGGACAATTCGTTAATTGGGCTCAAATGCAGAAACCTTACGATTTTTTTACCAATCTTGCCGCCCTGCTGACGTTGACCTTCCAATCTTCTTCTGGTATTAGCCTTGCTTGAAAAATTTCCATCACACATCAAGTTACTTCCCGGTGCATGAATATTTCCAGACGCTTGTTTCTTTTTTTTGTCGGTGCACATCTTACATGCATACGAACCTGCCATGGTCAGTCACTCCCAGCTCTGATCGGGAAATTCCTTCGAATGAATATGTAGTCCTTCAAACGTCTCAGAGGACGTGGTGTTTGTCGATTGAGACATAAATGAGAATGAGGACGAGAGTTGGCAGCAAAAATACGATCATATGAATGAATATGAATTGAGCGCTGGAGCTACCTTCAGGAAACATAGGTCTTGCTGCGTAGGACTAATACTACTCCAACCACTTTCACGTGCTAGCGAACGCTCGTCCCGTTGGTGGACCCGCCGCATGACCATTTCCTAACAATAGAATACCCCGTTCTTCACAATCAAACCCGTAGCCTGTCGTTTTCCTCACTATCCGACCATAACGGACTTAACCTTCATCGGGGACCATTATTCTGGCGAACCTTCATCGGGGGGACCAGTATTCTGGCGTTTTCTCACTCCTCCATCGGCAAACCTGTAACCTAGCGTTGTTCGCACTGCTCTGATTTGCCAACGTCGACCAGTATCCTGCCCTTTCACCACTGCTTTACCAAGGCGGACCGGCATCCTTGAGTTTTCATCACGGCTTGGCCAAAGAAGACATGTAAATGGCGTTTTCCGCATTGCTTGGCCAGGGCGGATTTGGATCCTGGAATTTTCCCCACTGCCTGACCAAGGAGGGCCCGTACCCCAACGTTCACGCCACTGCTTCGCCAAGGAGGATCCGCAGCCTGGCGTTTTCACCACTGCCTGACCAACGCGGACCCGTACACTGGCGTT
>JARK01001374.1:1048283-1140080 GCA_000688135.1 Ancylostoma ceylanicum
GGCGGGGCCACCGTGGCGGACGCGAACGAACGCGCCGCAGCCGGCGGGGCCACCGTGGCGGACGCGAACGAACGCGCCCCAGCCGCCGGGGCCACCGTGGCGGACGCGAACGGACGCACTCCAGCGGCCGCGGCCCACTGCAGGTGATTGAGTTGGTGGGTGTTATTCTGCTCCGTATAATGCACAGCGTAAAAGCTGCAAACACCGTCTCATGCGTAGGCTGCGAGACCGCCAGCGGAGAGATGAGTCACTCAATGTGCGATGATGCCAGAAGTATACTTTGGACCGAATAAAAATCGAATAATTTTTATAACTTTAATAACATTCCAGAAAACAATTTAAACTTCCAGATATTTGAGAATGAGAAAGCCCCAAAGCTCTTCTTCTCTTTCGTACAGCACCACAGTGGTCTCTAATGTTGGAACATTAGAATTTTCCATTTATTCGAAATATTCGATATTCGAAAGCAAAAATATTCGATTTCGAATAAGTCGATAATTTGAATGTCCCAACCTGGGAGACTAATACAGTGCTGCACGAACGAGAAGAAGAGCACTGAGGCCTCCTCATTCTCGAATATCTAGATGTTCCAATTGTTTCCTAGATTGTTATTAAAGAAACAAAATTATTCGATTTTTATTCGGTCCAAAGTATAGCCAGAAGTCGCTGCCAATCACATGCCAAGAGAAGTCCCGCAAAGATCCAGATCCCCCCAGGTCTCTCAATCGCTTAGCCCGCTAAAAGCTGCGCATCTCTCCTCAGCACTGTCTATCGCTGCATCACGTGCCGGGATAGGCCAAAATTGCCCAGGATTTCGCAAGACTTTCACGTCTGACCCTCGAAAATTTTGTACCCTTGCCAGTCTTTATATAGGAGGGATTCTACTCTACTAGTACACTAGAAAAGAAGTTGGGAAATCCGTTTCGACGACTTATCCTTCAACGATTGTGAATTCGCTACTTAGCGCAAGGCAGTTTGCCGCTCACATTCTGCAAGCGCAGTGACAACAAGAATGCAGGGGTACCAACCTGAGCGCTTCTTGTGCTGGAGCGATCATCTCGATTCGTGAAAGGGCTGTCAGAGCAGTGACGCAGATGAATGATAGGCGATGGTGGAGGCCTACTGCGGGAGAACCGCAGGCTGCGCGCTCGTTGACGCAGCAGACGGATGCCACCACGAAGCTCGTCTACTCCTCGGGACATGAACGACATGATTGAATCCGACCTCGTGCTTTGTAACGAAGCCTCCACCGAATGAGATCTACAATTAGAATTTACCATTACCAATGAACACTTGATCACTAGAAGAACTTTAAGAATAGTATGTTACACATCTAGGATTTTACCATCAATGGAATTCAGTGGCTTTTGAAAAGAAAACAGTTATTAGTGACGACCAGAGGGGAATGGAGGGGTAAACGGTTTGGCAAAGCGAGAAAAAAGTTGGTTCGCCGCCAAAAAGAAGAATTTATTCTAGGATTTCGAAAGCAACGTTGGTAAAGTACTATGAAGGTGATGAGTCTGATTTCATATGGTGAAACACATAAAGATACACACACAACTTACACATAAACATCCGAAAAAAGAACAATGAATTAAGAGGAAGTTGATACAAAATGCTCATCTATCTTACAACAAGGTGTTAAATACATAATCCCTCGATTTTCTCATTCCCCACGTTCTGTTACAACCACTGCCTGTCTAACCCCACTTTCTTTGTGAAGCTAATAGCATATTCTGGATCACTTCAACAACCTGATTCCAGTGGGCATAGATTGACTTGAAATGATGTTTAAACCTGCTTCCCGGGACAGGGTCCGTAACAGTTTGCTGAATGAATTGATGTGTAAAGCCGTTGCTTGATTAGACAGGCTAGGACTCGTTTTAATAACCACGTACACCAACTATGGTCAGCGTGAATGGTTAACCTATAGAGTATGCAATGTTAGGAGACGCAGAAAGTGACGGTTGGTTTGCTAGCCTGGTTTCGCTTAGTTATGCGTTCATGAATCCTGGCCCTGGCTTCGACAGGTAGTAAATTCGACCCTTTTAAGACCTTTTGGGCTTTCGTCGCTTCTGTGCCTGTCCATGTGCAGTACTGGATTTGACATGGCCGGAAGGTCTAGGAGAGCTTTTCCACCTCGGCTGCTGCCAGTGCGAATGATTTTATTCAAGCTTCAAGAATCATAAGAAGACCAACCTGATCCACTCCACTCCCTCGGAGCCAGAGCATCCCACTGAACCATTCCGAGAGGGATGACGACCAAATTTGAAGAAGGCTTCCACCGACTTACCCCTCAGAATACCCGACCATCGCCACTCTCCGTTGTACCTGAAACTTTGATGAATATTGATGATCCATAGTCAGAGAAACCTTGTTATTCTGAGCAATATTGTATGAATAAATGTGCTTACCTCATATCAGAGATAGTGGCAGATTTGTCAAGGGCACCTGGTGCCTCGGCAGTTGGCGTTCGTAGTTCAATACTAGCCCGGTTTTCGTCATTGTTACCTGCTGCAAGAAGTAAATCAACAATCAACAATCGCTATAAAGACCAGTAAAAATTGCGCTGTTGTCAAAATAATAATTTAATCATTAGACTACTTTTGGTGATAACTTCCCGGTTGAGTTTCTTAGTAGCTTCTTTGTAAACAAGAGAAGATATTGTTCAAAGGAAATCCTACTAACACCTTTACTAGTTCAATAACTGAGAATAACTGAATTAGTTCAGTGTTCGAATGACTTTAGATTTGATTCAAATCAACTGCAGTTCGGTTTAAAACAGTCTTGAACTGTGCAAGGAATTCCGTGACAGGCGCAAATATGCATGGATACAGGGAGATTTATTACGAGTTGGTCCGAAGGACCATATACAGGACTACTCCTTAACCTTGGGTTGTTCTTCAGGAAAAGTGGACTCCTAAATTTGCTTGAAATACTACCATCAAATCTCCGAGTGGTTTCACAATAAAAACCCTTCTGAACTCGTGAAGTTATGAGAAATACCAGCGTTAAAACTGTATCCAACTCATAACAATTACTCGCAAATCAGGGCACACGAAGAGAAAAGAAGAGAAAAAATAATGCAAATGTGACTGTTGATTGACCCTTTACGCATTGTTCCTGCTCGAAAAACAATTGAATTGTGAGAACAGGGCTGCAGAACTGCTCTGATTCTTTAGATTGCACAAATTCGCTGGAATAGAATTATAGGCTTCATTGTAATCAAATCAGATTCCATTACAAACGCTGGATACAAAAGTAATTCGGAAGCCTTCGCCAGGAGAATCTGGCCTGCGCGAAGCAGCCGATCAGAATTTCGAACTGAAGTTGATCGTAGACGTTCTGCTAGGCACCAGATCATTATAAGCTTGAAATGAGTAATGGTTAAATGAGTTTGAATCGAAAAATTCGTTGGAATGAGAGCGTAGAACAATCTTGTAGTTCTAAAATTGTTAAGCCATCCTAGTAAGGTGGGGAACTGCAATGCACACCAACGCCATATAGACGGAGAATACCGCCGTCTTCAGTCGGTTAGGCTTCTTAAATCATGCAGACCTCTTCCGGTGCGCCGAATGGTGGTAGCGGATTGGTATTGCATTGCAATACATTACCCAAAGATATCTGAGGAAAAACACTCTTCTATTGAAAGCCAAGGGCGCGTGTGGCGCAGTGGTAAGAGGCTCGCTGTGCACTCATACGGTCGATGGTTCGTTCCCGCCCGTGGCCAACCAAGCCATCCATCCCTCCGGGGTCGGTAAATTGGTACTAGAGGAGTCTGGGAGGATGAAGCACTGACTTGGTTCATCGGAGTCACTGTATAGGGCACATACGCATTCAACGCCTCTACTCAGATGAAGTCGAATGCGTGGCGCATTCCACGTGACGGGGTTGATCAACAACGACCACTTTATCCTTTATCCTTTATTGAAAGCCACCAGCTCTATCATGTGTATGAGGATCGTGACGAGCTGAGAGTGAGAGCGATTGCAGCTCGTCTCCACTACTTATGCAGTTCTTATCAAGAGGGTACACGGATTGCGCGTGCGGTTTCATAGCGTCGCGGCTTCAGAATCGCAGCGAAACCTACTCGACCCTCTCACTTTGAGTACGCTCTCTCCGCATCCCTTGTCCAGATTCTGTCGAAATCCTGCGGTGACGGAAACCGTCTATATTTTTGAGAACAATTGTGCCTCATAAAAGGGGCAAACTCCAATAATCACTGCGTGAATTTTAGCTCAAAGCTCCGAATAAGAGGATGGAAATAAAAACGTTACAAATATAGCCGCAAAGATTCACAATAAGATCATATACATACTTTACACCAACACAGTTAACATCTGTAATAGATATCTTCCAGTTACCTGAAATGATCACAGGATCGCCACTGTCGTCCACGAAAATAGACGTCGAATTGGTAATAAGATAGCTACAAAGTGATGTATGCACGTCTAAACCATTCAACAAATGAGAATCACCGCCATCCAGTGTCGGAGGAGCCCTGAAAATGACTGGATCACTCACTGTCAGACACCTATATGATTTTTTTTGCTGTTTCAGATACCCTACCTGAACAGGTTAGGTGCCCAGACAATTGCCAAATTTTTTGCAGTCATATCAGTAAGTGAAGTGTAGCTGCAAAGACGAGAAAGGTGTCGCATCAGGTACGTTGCAGTTCTGAAAAAAAAATGCTGCCGTCACAAAATGAGCAAAGAAATTGTCCAAATCAAGACAAAAATCTCTCCTCCTATTTGCATAATGAAAAAAAAACTTGTTGGGATTTGGCATCTGCATTCATGGCAGTGCCTCCGCAGGTATGCGCCCATTCTTTGTGTTCAACTTACTGTTGTGGTTCTTTAGCAGCCGACTGACTCTACGGTAAACAACTCTCTTCGGAAGTAAAGATTTGCGCTAGTGCTGCCTTTGAGGCGCAGAGCTTGGAATCCTCTTTGACGAAAATGGTGCTCAACTTCACAAATTCGCCAGCTCCATCGACGCTCACAATATGTACACGTGTATTTTCTTTAGAGTACAACAAACTCGATGATTCGACATGTCGCTTATTCCCTTTAACAAAGCCCCGTAGTGCGCGTTTTCGCGAAATCGCAAATGAAAGTCATATGAGAGACATTTTGGTAATCTGGGGCAGGTATGCTCGGCAAAATGTCATTACTTGTTTTTTTTTCACCCTAGGAAACTTTTGTGCATTAACTCCGTACGTCCTCTAGCCAAGCGGCTCTGATAATACTGTTCCGAAAAAACCGTGGTAGTTTGAACCTTGACTACCCAAGCACGCACGCACGCACGCACGTATGCACCGGTGCAAAAGCTCAACAAATGGTTGTTCTAGGCAAAGGCATTGGCAGTATTGGTGATGTGTACCACTCATGTAGCATAGTCCATAACAAGGAAAAAACTATTCTTCGAAAATCTCGAATTATTATGTAATATATATATCAGTGGCGGCCGTAGAATGTGGGCGGGAGGGGGAGGGGGGTGAGAAAAAATTGGCGTCTCCGCCGTTTTGGGGACCCTAATGAAAATAAAATTGGTTAAAATATTAACTATAATAACAAAGAATTAGTAAAATTTATTTAAAAATCTATAATGAAAATGAACAAGTAAAAATGAACTATTAATACAAGATTTTTGTTTGTATTGTAAAGAAATTTCAAAAATTTGGCGATCCATCTGGAAGGGGGGGGGGGAGTGGGAAACAAGGAAAAAACTATTCTCCGAGGATGTCAAATTATTATATACACCAGTGGCAGTACACCAGTAGAAAGTGGGAGGAAGGGGGGGGGGCTGATATATGCATATGTACGTTTTTTTACGCACGGCCTGGTTCCGGAATATATTTTCGGGCACCCGTTTTGAATGCTTAAATATTAAGAACCCGTCTTCCTATGGATTTGGATTTCCAGCTAATCTAAAGAACCTTTTTCGAAAAATTTTTGTTCTAATTCATGCTTTGAGCAGTTACGGTGACCGGCGCTGATCAATCCCCTTTTTCTGGATGCGCCACCCAGTCGACTTTAATTCAAAATTATAGATGCTTTTCAATGCATATGCGGTTGAGGCGATGAATCGCATGAACACTAGGTAAACATAACAGCGCCAGAAAAAGGCAGAGTTAGTTTCGGACCTCGAGGAGATGGCAGCGTTGCGTGCCTTGGGCGAGGGTAGAACCACTGACTCCAGGTACAAAAGCGGTGTCCCCTTGTCAATGTCATCAGCCTCCGATTGTAAAGCAAAACTGCTATCAACTTCCATGTTCCTTCTTCTTTAAACCTTGGCATGTTGTTTTGATTCTTCAAATTATTTTTGTGCCAACAAGGTTTGTTAGGTGGAAAATTTTATTCTTCAGCCCGACGTTTCGACTAAATCGTCTTCTTCGGAGGCCTAAAAGTGGCTCACAGTTTTTTATCTGTGTCCCAGACCGCCAAACGTCTCCTCCCACTCTGCTAGTTTTCAACCTTCTCCCAAGCTTGCTACCTAGAAAAGCACCCAGGACAAAAGATAAACCCACTCTGATTCCACCGTTATTGCGGATTAGTCCGCACCACTCGTGACTGTCGTCGCGGACAAGTGAGAAATGCCACACTGTCTGCGTTTGATGGTATCTACAGTCTATAGCTCACATAACGATACGAAGGGCAAGAAGTCACTGGTTATTGATAAACACTCATTCTTGTTGTTCATCGCTGGATTCTTTACAGTAATCCAGAACGCTTCGAGTGCTTTTCTCGCCGAGATCTCAGCTTCACATGCCAAGATGGTGCATTTGACACTGAAGTCATTTCCACAATGCGCTTCGTACCTGTGTCTGCCAAGCGGTGTTATCAGACTTCCTCGCCTCTTACTCGCTAAATGCTCCTTAATGCGTACATGGAGCGCTCTGCCAGTTTCCCCTATATACAGCGCGTTACAATCTAAGCATTCCATTTGATATATTACCCCAATCATTGCACAATCACCTTCCTTTCCGTGTGGGCATACTATGCATTGCTCTGATACGCATTGTCGATCGTAGAGCCGATTTCGAACTAGCTGCTTTCTGATGTTGTCATTAGGTATGCTTACCAAGACTACATCGTTCTGCAGTTCAGCTCGGAAAATGCATTTTTGAATAGCCGCACTAACTTGGTCTGAAATGAAGGGCAGGCAAAGGGGTAGCTTATTTTTGCTCAGATTGTGACTACGGTTCACAGAATGGTGTTTACATGAATGTTGTGATACCGAATAGCCGTTGCTGCTGGCTATCTGGGAAGCCATTTTTCGTGATTCGTAGCGCTCACGGTCGCCAGTGCACACCATAGCAGCCGTTTTGAACATGTTTCTGATAACGGCACGTTTTATAGCTATAGGATGTGCAGATTTGGCATGGACAAGGATATTCTTGGAGCTCTCCTTGCGATACCATTTCATCTTGAAAATGCCGTTGGACAACTTCACTTTTGTATTGAGGTAAGGTAGCCAACCGTCCTCCGGTGTTTCTCGTGTAAATCTGATGTACTGGGACTGCTTGTTGAGAAGTGTGAAACACTCGTCCATTTCGGACTGTGTTGACGTCACGATGCAGCAGTCATCTATATAGCGACAGTACATCTGCGGCATGCGGGCTAGCACTGGCTCTTCTATTCTGCTCATGAAGCAGATAGCGAGAAGTGGTGCTAGCCTCTGACCCATGGCGAGACCCCGTGTTTGTGAAAAGTAGGTGCCCGACCATTTGAAGATGTTACATTTCAAACATTCGCTTACTAAGGTCATGATGCGCGATTTACTAAGCCCGTAGGTATTTAGGGTACCAACATGTTTATCTAACATTTCGGACAACGCCTGGAGAGCTTCGCTGTTTTGAACATTAGTGTAGAGAGATATGACGTCGAATGACTCGATTACACTATTCTGTTCAAAATTTGCGTTCCGTAATTGATCGATAAACTCGCAGGTGTTGGAAAGATGATGTGGTACCTTCGTTATAAGCGGACTTATAATTTTATTTAGAAACCATGAAATTCTATCGGTTGGTCCACCCACACAACTAATTATTGGTCGTATTTTGAAGTTGTCCGCGGACATTGAGCCCATTTCGTGCAAGGGGATCTTATGCGTCTTTATCAGGCTATAGAAGACTGGACAGCTTGGATTCTCTAGCTTCAGTCTAGTGAGGAATCTATCGTCGAGGCCTGCAGACTTTCCTACTATCATCCAAACATCGTTTAACCTTCTGCATTGAGCTTGAAACTCTTTCTCAGTCGCTGGCCGGTATGTTGTAGTGTCTGCAAGATGCGCCGATGTTATGCTGCGATCTAACTCCTGCGGCATGACCACGAATTCGCCACCCTTATCACTAACAGAGAGACGGATGGATCCGTTAGATGTTAGTTTACGCAATTCCTTGAAACCTTGCACGTGATCTCGGGATAGGTTGGTGTAATTGCGATGTTTGAACTTGTTCAAAACGTCCAAAACACCAGAAGCAAGGATTCGGAATTTTACATCAGCCTCTCTGATGGGCTCGGGTTCCTTATAAAAGGAGCGAGGGAATGGTATCACAGGGAGTATTCTCCTGTTGTCAAGGGTGGAAGATCTTTGCAAATTGTCGCGCTTGGCTTTAGTTCTGAGCGAGTCTCGCAGTCTATGTAGACCCCCTACTACTTTGCGATATGTAGTACCATTGATATTCTGCGCAGGCGAAAACGATGGACCAAGGCTGAGAAAACTAATCGCGTTTGAAGATAGTTGAGTGTTACCGAGAACGGTGACTCTTGCCGGTGTATTCTCATTCGGAGCTATCACGTCGTTGGAACGGTTGGATGCGAGTAGGCTGCTTTCGTCACGTGAGTGATTTTCGCGGTGCGCGTTCAAAAGGCGGTTGTACTTGGCAAGGAGCGTGGATTTGACCTTAGACCGAATTGAATCACAGATCAACCTCGACCCACCCTCAATCCTCCTCCAAGTCTGATCAGGTAGGAAACGCCGGCACGCCTGCTCTTTAGCATTACATTTCAACAAGGTAAAGATAAACAAGATAAACATTCAACAAGCGTTTGAAGATAGTTGAAATGTAAAGCATTACATTTCAACTATCTTCAAACGCGATTAGTTTTCTCAGCCTTGGTCCATCGTTTTCGCCTGCGCAGAATATCAATGGTACTACATATCGCAAAGTAGTAGGGGGTCTACATAGACTGCGAGACTCGCTCAGAACTAAAGCCAAGCGCGACAATTTGCAAAGATCTTCCACCCTTGACAACAGGAGAATACTCCCTGTGATACCATTCCCTCGCTCCTTTTATAAGGAACCCGAGCCCATCAGAGAGGCTGATGTAAAATTCCGAATCCTTGCTTCTGGTGTTTTGGACGTTTTGAACAAGTTCAAACATCGCAATTACACCAACCTATCCCGAGATCACGTGCAAGGTTTCAAGGAATTGCGTAAACTAACATCTAACGGATCCATCCGTCTCTCTGTTAGTGATAAGGGTGGGGAATTCGTGGTCATGCCGCAGGAGTTAGATCGCAGCATAACATCGGCGCATCTTGCAGACACTACAACATACCGGCCAGCGACTGAGAAAGAGTTTCAAGCTCAATGCAGAAGGTTAAACGATGTTTGGATGATAGTAGGAAAGTCTGCAGGCCTCGACGATAGATTCCTCACTAGACTGAAGCTAGAGAATCCAAGCTGTCCAGTCTTCTATAGCCTGATAAAGACGCATAAGATCCCCTTGCACGAAATGGGCTCAATGTCCGCGGACAACTTCAAAATACGACCAATAATTAGTTGTGTGGGTGGACCAACCGATAGAATTTCATGGTTTCTAAATAAAATTATGAGCCGTATGCATACCTCCTCCCAGTTGGGAGTGCCCTCCCAACTTCTCCCTACTGGGAGCATCTCCCAGCCAGGAGAAGTTGGGAGCTCCCGCGATGCACATCTGTTGGGAGCATGTTGGGAGCTCCCCACGCAAAATTGCACAGACTTTTTCGGATAAAGAACAATGTGGCAACCTTCCATAAGAGGTAATAAGTTGATGTTTATGTTACCAATGCTATCAAAGCGTCAACTCGGTATCTTAGTTGGTTTGTTTTTTTCGGAAGTCCTTGAAACTTCGTCCGCGGCTTCGAAGAAGAGCTTCTTTGTTTCATAGCTTTATTTATGCAAACTCGTATTGATGATATGATGTGTCTGCATCTGCTGCACGATGGTCTTAGGTCTGTTACTGAAGGCGTGACGAATCTTTTCTGTAGTGTTTCCAAGAAAATTTTAGTATACCAAGTCAAGGTAGGATGGTCTACCATGCCGGTTGCGCTGATTTCTTGTTGTCCTCTGTGACTTTTCACTGTATAATTTCAAAGCAAATCATTCCTGCGAAAGCCTTCTAGATCTCAACCAGCGCCGTACACGCGTCTACTTGATTTGTGGCAGTTGAGATTCTTCTAGGCGGTCATCGTGAAACTGACAGCTGTATTGCAGCTCATCGCTATTTTTGCACGACTATAGTAACGTAAAAATTATAATCATGGTCATTCTAATTCAGTGCTGTTCACCTATCACCANATGGCAGTTGAGATTCTTCGAGGCGGTCATCGTGAAACTGACAGCTCCTTCGCTATTTTTGCACGACTATGGTAACGTAAAAATCATAATCATGGTCATTCTGACAGTGCTGTTCAGCTATCACGAGCGCGAGCTGGTGCAAGAGCATGAGTGCAGCACCGTTTTCCATGTGTCCAAAGTGCGGACGAGTTTTCCGCTGAGGGTATACGCGCGTAACGCTACGAAATCCTGTGCCATGGTGCGCATTTCATACACTACACTGTGCACTATTGCATACTCTACACTATACGCTGCGCTAGAACACGCGTTGCACATCAAGTCAATAGTCAACTGGCGCGGCGGACACCAAAATGGCCACGCTTGCATCCGTGTCCGCGGCAGAATCTCCGCAGGTAGGCGGTTATTCCTTGTGTTCAACTTATCGTTGTGGTTTCCTATCAGCCGGCTACACAGTGAGCGAGTCACCTCGTAAGTGAAAATTTCCGTGAGTGCTGCCTCTAATTCTATCAGAATAATTGTTTTACAATTCTCAGTTTGGAACAGTTACAAAAAAGCATTATACAGGCAGCACCATTAACACTTGGAAGCAGGGAAAAATCGATGCTGGGGGTTCTGACAGACAGTGAGAATAATTGGTTTCCGGTACTAGCAGTTCAATGCATCTAATGGCTTTTGCTGGAGTTCCTAGTGTTCTATCTTTACAGTAAAACCAAGTAGTCATTCAGTGGTGCATGAATATGTGCAGAAATCCACTCGATTACTTTATCAAAATTGCGCTCCCAAGTTCTCCGCTACTAAGAAGCAAGGGAAAATTTCGGCATTGTTGGGAGATGTTGGGAGCTTCCCACTCCCACTCCCAACAAGGTATGCATACAGGGAGTTGGGCAGGGAGGCTCCCACTCCCAACTTGGGAGCACTTGGGAGGAGGTATGCATACGGCTCTATAAGTCCGCTTATAACGAAGGTACCACATCATCTTTCCAACACCTGCGAGTTTATCGATCAATTACGGAACGCAAATTTCGAACAGAATAGTGTAATCGAGTCATTCGACGTCATATCTCTCTACACTAATGTTCAAAACAGCGAAGCTCTCCAGGCGTTGTCCGAAATGTTAGATAAACATGTTGGTACCCTAAATACCTACGGGCTTAGTAAATCGCGCATCATGACCTTAGTAAGCGAATGTTTGAAATGTAACATCTTCAAATGGTCGGGCACCTACTTTTCACAAACACGGGGTCTCGCCATGGGTCAGAGGCTAGCACCACTTCTCGCTATCTGCTTCATGAGCAGAATAGAAGAGCCAGTGCTAGCCCGCATGCCGCAGATGTACTGTCGCTATATAGATGACTGCTGCATCGTGACGTCAACACAGTCCGAAATGGACGAGTGTTTCACACTTCTCAACAAGCAGTCCCAGTACATCAGATTTACACGAGAAACACCGGAGGACGGTTGGCTACCTTACCTCAATACAAAAGTGAAGTTGTCCAACGGCATTTTCAAGATGAAATGGTATCGCAAGGAGAGCTCCAAGAATATCCTTGTCCATGCCAAATCTGCACATCCTATAGCTATAAAACGTGCCGTTATCAGAAACATGTTCAAAACGGCTGCTATGGTGTGCACTGGCGACCGTGAGCGCTACGAATCACGAAAAATGGCTTCCCAGATAGCCAGCAGCAACGGCTATTCGGTATCACAACATTCATGTAAACACCATTCTGTGAACCGTAGTCACAATCTGAGCAAAAATAAGCTACCCCTTTGCCTGCCCTTCATTTCAGACCAAGTTAGTGCGGCTATTCAAAAATGCATTTTCCGAGCTGAACTGCAGAACGATGTAGTCTTGGTAAGCATACCTAATGACAACATCAGAAAGCAGCTAGTTCGAAATCGGCTCTACGATCGACAATGCGTATCAGAGCAATGCATAGTATGCCCACACGGAAAGGAAGGTGATTGTGCAATGATTGGGGTAATATATCAAATGGAATGCTTAGATTGTAACGCGCTGTATATAGGGGAAACTGGCAGAGCGCTCCATGTACGCATTAAGGAGCATTTAGCGAGTAAGAGG
Source organism: Ancylostoma ceylanicum (assembly GCA_000688135.1). Lineage (NCBI taxonomy): Eukaryota > Metazoa > Nematoda > Chromadorea > Rhabditida > Ancylostomatidae > Ancylostoma > Ancylostoma ceylanicum. The sequence goes on from JARK01001374.1 coordinate 1,060,934, forward strand.
CGAGGAAGTCTGATAACACCGCTTGGCAGACACAGGTACGAAGCGCATTGTGGAAATGACTTCAGTGTCAAATGCACCATCTTGGCATGTGAAGCTGAGATCTCGGCGAGAAAAGCACTCGAAGCGTTCTGGATTACTGTAAAGAATCCAGCGATGAACAACAAGAATGAGTGTTTATCAATAACCAGTGACTTCTTGCCCTTCGTATCGTTATGTGAGCTATAGACTGTAGATACCATCAAACGCAGACAGTGTGGCATTTCTCACTTGTCCGCGACGACAGTCACGAGTGGTGCGGACTAATCCGCAATAACGGTGGAATCAGAGTGGGTTTATCTTTTGTCCTGGGTGCTTTTCTAGGTAGCAAGCTTGGGAGAAGGTTGAAAACTAGCAGAGTGGGAGGAGACGTTTGGCGGTCTGGGACACAGATAAAAAACTGTGAGCCACTTTTAGGCCTCCGAAGAAGACGATTTAGTCGAAACGTCGGGCTGAAGAATAAAATTTTCCACCTAACAAACCTTGTTGGCACAAAAATAATTTGAAGAAGCAAAACTGCTAATTCAGCGAATTTCTCGATATTTTCCCAGTGACTAGCCGTAAGCCGCAAAAGTTGCGTCTGAACTTGTTAAAGTCGCTCTGCATTTGCCACTTTCTCATTCTAATCAGTTTGATGAACGGGGCCCTCCCTTCTTTCCATCTGTTGAATCACGCTCTCTTCAGCATCTTCGTAGTACAGATGGCTCCACCTAGCTGCTTTTCTAAAATGTTTTGTTCTTGTTGTTTTGATAGCAGAACTGATATGTGGGTGTGATTTTGTGTTGCTCAACAAATTCTTTGGGAGACCCGTAACAAACGGACGGGGCATGGGCGGGTCGCTAGTGCTACATCCACTTTTGTAGTCGAGAGATACATCGTACTGGAAATTACAAACAAAATGTGAAAAAAACACAAGTGAACTCTGGCTCCCGGCGTCTTCCGGTATATGAAAAATTTAGACAATCGGTTCATGCACATTTCGTGCAAAACCCATGTATATCAGTGCAAATCCCTTGTGCAAGACATGGTACTCTCACTAGTTGTTCTCGGTAATGGGTAAACTCATACAGAACCTGTGCACTTGAAAATAGCCGCGTTTGAAATTCCAAGAAGCCGAGACACGGAATTCAAGCAGGACTGAACGGATTAACGCATTTCAATTCGATATGAAGCTGATGCGTGTTTCGAGTTGGTGTCTGACGGATGGACATAGCACAGTCAAGTTGTGAAAAAAATAAAGTCGACAAAAACGACAACATTGTTGCACCATCCAAATATCTTTGAACAAATAAATAAACTCCAAAGTATGTACTCATCCTTAGTCCCAATAAGTAGGGTGCTATTCTAATATGGGAATATGGGAAAAAAACGACGTCACTCACCGCAAGTGAGCTGTCGGCATAGTCTCCATCACACTTCGCAGTTTATTTATTTTATCGGGTTCCGGACCTTCGAAAGCTGCCTGAAATGCTAGCCTTTTCATTAAGGCAACATATTATATGCGTGCACTGAAAATGAGCAGGATATCCTGCTGAGAACCAGGGATGAGCAGCCACATAGTAGCCCTAGGATTTCAATTCGGTGAAGGAAGTGCAAGACTAACTAGCTGTACTAGTACTACACTACTACTTTGGACTCACTCAGCACTCTCAAAGAGATCACTGATAAATGACAGAATCGCAGATACTTACCAAAATTTTCGAATAAGACTGAAAGGTGAACAGTGGGTTAGGAAGTTGTCGGAAGTACTGCTTCAATAATGAGGACACTGAGTAGATATCCCTCTGCCCAAATTCGAAGAGATCGGGTTCGTTCCCGCTGTCGAATTTCGCCCTGAATAGGAGTGACTCGCACTGGTACTCGATATTCAACAAAACATCATATTTATTTCAGGAAAACAAAATCGACAGAGATTTTCTCAAGAGGAAACACCTTTTTTTCTTTTGAATTCGTAGTGTATTTGGCATTGCCTAGTTGTGTGTGGTAGGAGAGGAAAAAAGGCTGCACTACAGCAAAACCATCGAATAGCGAACAAATTATTATTCAATATATTTTAAATGATTCTTGGAATCACCTATATGAATTTCTTTGTGAGATCAGAAACACTGTGCATCACCGCCTATGGGCTCATTACCGTAAGTGTTCAGGGTTAAGTTATGATTTACTTTCCATAACCATGATCGCGATCTTTTCGTGTTCCATGAAAACGAAAATTGTTGTGCCCCACATCACTGCAAGTGGTCGAACAATAGCCTATTCTCACATACCTTAGTTTTTGTATGTTAGATTGAATTCCACACTGACGGTATATCCCAGTGACAACACCTTGGTGTTCAATGGCTTCGCAGCATCTCTCGACAATCAGAGGAACTGAAACTCAACATTTGTATTCTTACTGAGACAGGAAGCTAGACAAAATAGAAAGAAGTGGCGCCAGGAGGACCAAACCCTGTCAAATGTGGTTACGCATTGAGAAGCAGCATAATGGTTGCATATAAAGACCGATGCAGAAGAAATGATGCCAGCCGCTGATGTACAATTGGGGAACTCCAGTTAGTCGGTTGGATACGGACTAGTGCCGCGGTGCGGCAACATTGGGCAGAGTATATTCCATGTTCTCTGGTCGTAGAACTTGGGCATCGTTACTATGACTATATGTGACTTTTCTTCTGTGCCGTACAGGTTGTTATAAAGGGCACGTCTTTATTTCGGCCTTACGTTTCGACTAAACGTCGTCTTTAGAGGCCTGAAAGTGGTTCAAAATTTCAATCTACCCTCTGGACCACCAAAGACTTCCTCACACCCGTTTCTTCAACTCTTCCAGGCTAGACAACATGAGCCTCCAGCTGACGAACGAACTCACCACGTGTCCCACCGGTTTAGCGGGGCTGGATGTCACCGCAACAGCAACTGATCTTCAAAGATGGCGAATGGATACTGTATGTCGTAGCCTTGGTCTTATAGGCATGCGCTAGTATAGTGCGTTCCGCCGGGGACGATAGTCGGGGTGTTGCCAGAGAGGAAAAGTGCGCGGGAAAAGTGCATAGCGGTTGGAGAGGGTGACAAGAAAAACAGACAATGGGCGCGGTTACTCAACTATCGTCGCGTGTGGAACAGACTATATCTCGACGATCGTATAGCTCGCATAGTGATAGAAACGGCATTAGATCACTTGTTATAGACATCTGTTCGTTTCTGCTGTTCAACCCTGGGGCACGCACGAAAATCCACAACGCATCAAGAGCTTTCCTAGCCGAAATTTCAGTTTCGAGCGCCAGGATGGTACACCTTATTTTAAAGTCATTCTCGCCGTGGTGCTCCTTCCTATGCTTTCCCAGTGGTGTTATCAAGCTCTGTCGTCTTTTACTTGCCAAATGTTCATTTATACGAACACTCAGGGAGCGGCCGGTCTCACCGATGTAAATGGCATGGCAGCTTGTACACTCTACCTGGTAAACTACCCCTGATTTTGCGCAGTCACCAATTCTTCCGTTACGGCGGACGACGCAGTCCCGTGAGATGCAAGTCCTTTCGTAGAGTCTGTTTCGAACTAGTTGTCGTCTTATATTTTCGTTAGGAGTATTGACCAAGACGACATTCTGTAACTGGGCTCGATTCAGACACTACCTGATTGCGGTACTCACCCTATCGGAAATAAATGGTAGACAAAGAGGAAGTTTATCTTCGTTCCGACTGCCTTTACTCATCATAGGTGTTGGTTTCCTAAAAAGGAAAAACTAAAAACTAATCAGTTGCTGTTGCGGTGGCATCCAGCTCCGCTAAACCGGTGGGACACCTGGTGAGTTTGTTCGTCAGCTGGAGGTTCATGTTGTCTAGCCTGGAAGAGTTGAAGGAACGGGTGTGAGGAGGTCTTTGGTGGTCTAGACGGTAGATTGAAATTTTGAACCACTTTCAGGCCTCTGAAGACGACGTTTAGTCGAAACGTAAGGCCGAAATAAAGACATGCCCTTTATAACAACCTGTACGGCACAGAAGAAAAGTCATATATAATCATTGGGCAGAGTGTTAGAGAGTGTCACCAAGCATTATCGGTCGGGGAGTCCAACAGACAGCTAGAGCGCCATGCCGCATCGCGGCACTGGTTCGTAACCAACTGGCCGTTTGGAGTTCTCTGTATGCCTCCCCAAATGCACAGATATAACAGCGTCACAACCCGGCTGCCCAGGCAAAGGAGGTATGTGAACGAAGCTCCGCAGATAGGTCCTTCTGAATTTTACCTGTAGTTTTTGTGCAAGTTCGTTTGAGTAATCATGCCAGTACAATACCGAGGTAGAATGAGTTGTGATCTCGGCATGACAGAAAAAAATTTACATACTACACACATCATTGAGACTACCCAAGGTAAGTGTGTTGATGCCTGTGCTAACGGTGGGTAAATTTGTGCGGCGTTAATACGTTTACCCTGGGTAATATCAATTATGCATGCGGCCCATGGTCACGTACATATGAATGAAATTGTTGAAGGGTTCCAGCTAAAGGGTAAATTTGGGTACATTAACACGCTTACCACGGATAAACTCAATGATGCATAAGGTCCTGGGCTTGGGTCAAATGAATCGAAATTATTTGGCCCAAATTAGAAGCACTAAACTTGCGCAACCTCGACCGCGCAATTCATCAGGTTCATCCACACATATTGACTTCTCGCTAACTACCAGTAGAGCATCTAAGGGAACCAAAATTTTCATTTTCTTCAACAAAGAAAAGAGTAGAATTTGTTGTCGCTTCGCGGTTTAATTTTCGTGTTGATGTTTCCCAAGAAAATCATCGCGTTGCAAACTCCACAAACGGAACAGGAAAATTAAAATCGTACCTTTCCGACCAGTCTTGTTCAAGTGGTCGACGAGAGCCGTGCCAAAAACCGGGTCGCGGAGGCGGATGCGGTGCTTGAGTAATCCAGGTATCCGACGAGTTGCCATGAGGGAAGCCTGACATTAGCGAAATTTAGCTATTGAATCCAATCAAGATGCGCTTAACGCAGAAAAAGAACCGCTCTTCTGTTCACACAATCAAATGAATAAATAACTAGCACACTAATGAAAAAGTGTTACCACCTCTTCACCTCAAGCAATCCTTTGTTAACGACCTCTATTGATTCGAACGCAAAACTTCTTGTTATTTCATCTCACATTTCTTCTGCACCAAGTAAAGTATTTTGGTAACTACATATACTTCAGTCCATAGTTCTTCTCATGCAACATTGAATTATTCTCCATCGACCCGTGATTATTAAGATAAGCTGAGACGCATTTACCAAGACTGCGGCAAAAATACATTTTTATACAAGGACAGCTTAGGCCAGGTGCTGTTCCTAAAGGCACCATCCCATCTCAGAATCGTTCCTGAGATTTTCATATAAACAGAATCTCCAGCTAGTGCTGACCAGAATGGTATACGTGTTTCCGTGCAGAACTATCGGAAAGGCCCTTTTCGTGCACCAACTTTTGGGGGTTTTGTAGGCGGAGCCTAGCCGGGTTTGCAATGCGTTCGCATGGTGTGCTTCCCTGGTCGCGCCACGCATGGATCACAGTTGCTTTCAATTAGGGAGTGGATGAGGAACTTCAAGGAGGGCACGAATTTTTTCAGGAGGTGCGCTTCCAGGAGTGACCAGAAAGCTGCCTTAAGCCCGGCCAGGCTTTGCCCGCAGGCTTCGCAAGAATTGGGGCCTGAAAACCGGGTTTTCAGGCAGTTTCGCACGGAATCACATCTCTTGAAGATCCTTTTAACTTAAAAATCTCAAAAACGATTCCGAGTTGGAACGGTGCCTCCAATATTCCTATTAACATTATCAGATGAGGGGAGCGGTACCAGAGTGGATAATTTGAGAAAATCCTACTGTGCTTCACACAGTTTCCTACTATGCTTCGCACAACCTGCATGTTTTTTCCGCCCAATTTCTGGTCAAAATTATAATAACAACACCCTCACTGATCACTATACTAGCCCTGATGCAATAATAAACGGTTGAAAGTAGTAATCGTCTTACTAACTGTAGCCACGAGGCCGAGGCAGTCAATCATTTCGTTTTCTTAATGTTACGCGTTTGCAAACACAAGTGTTGTCGTTGTCAGACTTAGAACTATCTGTATATACAGGTATATTATTATCATACATTATGTATTACATTACATCATGTTATAATACTATGTATTGGGTGCTAACATACGTAAGTCCTTGCGTTTTTATTCGAGTGCGATTTTTTTCGTCCCACTGTCATACTTCCTCGGAGTGCTCTATACCGTCCAAATGCGCTTTTCTTCCATTGCAATTCTATCATCTTGAGGTTTCTCAGAAGTATTGATCCACTTAGGCTTAGGAGAAAAATGCGAAATTTGAAAAAATGCCTTTCACCCTTACATTCATGGGCACCGAAAAGCATTCGATACTGTCCGTACACGTGAGCTCTGTGGAATATAAACGCGGAACCTCATCTTCTACATGTCGAGCCATGAGGGTCTTTTGACGATTTTGGCAATGTCGGGCCCCGAGGGTATCATGAGGTAGGATGACTGAACTCTTGCGACAGGACTAATGCAAAACAGCTTCCTTCTCACGTTACCCAATGCAAATTCGGTGCAGAACCCTTGGAAAAGCCGCTAACTTCCCCATCTCATGCAGAACCCATGCACACTGATGCAAAACTCGGTTTCTGCGTTCCCTGAGTGAGATACGGCCGCTCTTCAACGAAACAACGAAATTTAGTGTATTCGAATGACTGGAAAATGCAAGCAACTTGGAGGGGGAGCAATGAGGAGAGGATGCTACCGTAAGATTCTGCGATGATTGAAGCTAAAATACGATCTGATGTTGGAAACGTCAGCATGGCTATGTGTATGTAGTCGTGTGCGCACACTTATACTTGCTATGACCATAAAAATCTCCATTGTTGATAAATTGTAGTGATGTATCAGTTGTAGTCAAGAATTAATGAAGAGAAATAATGGAGATAGGCTCCAAAGCATCTGAATACCTTGTTTGAAGTGGAGAAACGGCCAGGAAGCCGCTTGTCGTCTATGAGGCGCACGCAGTTGCTAGGAAATGAACCAACCTGAACAGTAATGATATTTACTCAGAAATTTCTGTGACTTCATCAATGAAGTGGAAAAATCTAAAACCAAAGTGGAAGGGAGGTATATTACCTCAACCATCCTTGCCTCGGAATCCTGTCCGCGCTCTCGATTCGCGATAGTTAACTTCGCCTTCCAGAAAACACCCTCTTTTTGAGGACCCGAGTTCATGTCGATGATTGACAGAATGTCACCAACCTGAAGAAAAGTGCGCCTTTAAATCTCTTAGAATTTCTCGAAATTTTCTGTGAATCCCAATATTTGTAATCGAAGGAAATACAACGTTATTAATCGGAGGGTTTACAACATACCAAAAAGTAAAAGACTCTGGAACAGTTTCCCGACAATAAAAACATTGTAAATTTACAACATAGAAATGCAACAAAGACAAAACTGGGTTAAGCCTTGTTACCCTGAGACGGAGATGGTTTTCTGATGTGGGTACAAATTCCTTCGTGACAACCGCAGCTGCAATAGCTGGGGTGTTGATTGCAGTGTCTTCGACCGGCTCGAAATGACCACCTCGACAGTCCACCTAAACATTCCATTCAACTCAGCAAAGGGCAAAGTGTCATTCAACGGAACTGCACCTCCAGAAACTTCAGCACCGGGTAGCAGGTGATGATGCTACCAGTGAGTTGGGAAAGCCTCTTCGTATATCGCCCAAGGATCTCCTGAAATCTCACAAGGTCAGTCTTGCAACAAGTTGAAGACGCCTGATGATGTATTTCATCAGCCAGCTTTACAACTTTGAACTCTTTAACCATGTTTGCTTTGATGAACTTCTAAGCCGTACCTTGACCTCCTCTTCTGGTAAATCATCATGGAATTCAATCTCCTCCAAGTGAGAAAATCGTCTCTCAAATACGCAGCGATGAAGCTGTTGGTCGAAATTCGACATCTCCGACAGACTCCGCGAAATCGTCCTTAGAATGGAAACTTTAAGTCACTACATCATGAGAAACGAATTCTCAGTACTTTAGCGAGCCTTGAAACTCGCTGAGCTGGTAATAACTATTGAAGGAAGTTCATGCTAGCTCAAATGTGTAATCATAGTGGCTCTGCTCCATTAACGTCCAGTGGTGCACACTCTCCCATATGATGGTCTTCTTAGGACCCCCGCAAGTTCATTCAGTGCTTCGAACATCCCTATTTATGTAGCTCAACTGATGTTCCAGCCCTACTACAAGAGTTCAGCTCCACCATCAAAGCGACCGATATGGCAGTGGCCCACTTCCTTTTCGTATTCAAGTTAATAGCACATGCTACACCTTCCGGATGCCTTTAATGAGCGGTGGAGGGTTGGGCGTATGAATATGGCGTGGCCAAGTTCTGCAATTGGCACATCCCGTCAACCAATCCTATGCTAGAATCCACGAGCGCATAACCAGGCAAAAACACGTCAGCAGACCAACTTTAACGCCTTTCGATTCTTCGCATTTCATAGTTGTCTATTCAACCAATGATTTCACAAGTTTACTGCACCCTCTTCTCACACACACTCTCTCTTTCCCTCTCTCTCTTTCCCTTTCCCTTTCCCTTTCCCTTTCTCTCTCCTCTCTCTCTCTCTCTCTCTCTCTCTCTCTCTCTCTCTGGGGTGGTACAAGTTCATCTCCGAATGCTGCAAAATTCCCTCTAGATGCAAAATACAAAAATTCACAACATGCTGATAAAAATCCTCGACGCTTATGCACGAGTAGTACATACCACGAGGCTCCATTGCTCTCCACCCGAAGAACACAACGTCGATCCTCATTCACTTCTACAGAGATTAAGGAGACCAGTATAGGGCCAAGTTCAACAACCGGATAATGGAAATGTTCACGTTCGATGAGCCTTTGAATCCTGAAATAGACCAGATTTGAAGCAAGAACTCAGTAATTTGTGATATTTTCGTACTGATTTTTCTAAAATGAAGCAGTGGCAAGGAATTGAATGTAGCGTTGCTAGTAAAGTCGAACGTTTCGGATTAGCCAGCCGGAAAGAGCAATCATAGCTATTCAGAATCATGAATACTCCGAGGACTGCTCTCACTTTCCAGCTCTTTTGAAGTGGACAATTTCTCCGGACAAAAGTAGGTATGTTTTATGATATTGAATCGCCTCATTTAGCAGCAGCAAAGAGCTGTAGAAATAGTGAAAATGTCATTTTTTCCCACGAGAAACTCGTCAGCTCCAGAAGAGAGAACGGAAGCAAATTCTTCCCGGGAGTGTTCAAGAATCTGCCCACAACTGGACTGCTGGCAGACCAGCCCATCCAATCTCGTAGATGGCCAGATCGTGGTCTGAACAGAGGAAATATGTCATGGAAATACCTCCACTGATTCCTCCAAAGCAACGGGCTTTTCGGAGGCACCGCAGGATGCTGGCCAGTATGTGTGTCCATCACATCATTTTTTGCATACCATCATGGATTACTTAGTTCACTGCAAAGAGGTCATTTCTACTCCAAAAATAGATATGACTATTCAGAATTGCAACCATTGGTGATGATATCGGATTCAATGGAGATTCCAGAAATTATCGTCAAAGATAAGAGAGAAAGCCGGCAGGGAGAACAAAAATGACATGAATTTTCCCAGGAAGCAAATCGATGTCACTTCTCTAATATGAATAACTTGCCACGAAATCGAATCTGCACTTAGTAAAAACAAGCCAGCGACGTTTGACAGCCATAATTCAACTTCGTTCAAACTCCTGTCGTATTATTCGTAGAGAATATCCTACATTCTGAACAACAATGCACCAAATTAGGGGTAGTAGTGTATTCTCTGGAGCCGTTATATTCTAACCATTGTTATTGCAAAAAATGCCATGTTACGGCTGTGTGGATAAAGCAACTGTGCTTTAGGTTGTCATGCCTTACAGAGACGTCGCCGCAAAGTACAAGAAGGATAAAGAGACTTCATTAAAGGATAAAGAAGCTCGGGCAACAATCTTGAATAAGATCGCTCCAAATGAACTGTGCCAGCCTATAAGTTACAAGTAAATTTGTGGACAAAGTCGAGCTTGGGACCGAGGTATACAGGCAATACTGTGATGAGGCTCATGTCCTTGCTTAGATGATTCTCACTCAAGATACAAAAGGTCAACTCTATTGCCGCAAGCCTTGCGTAGAATAGGCATGATGAATCATGCTAGGAAAATCTTTGTCGCCCAAGGAAAATCTTGTTGAGGCCGTGGATCGTGAAAGGGCTATTTAGATTATTCAGATCTGGAACAAATGCTGGATTCTGCCTTGTTCGCTCTGTGAAAATCTGGCCTCTGAAATTTTTTCGCTAGGACAATTTAACAAAAATTAGCTTGAGCTAACTATGTATCTAACTGACAATGAATTCACCCAAGAGCTGCGAAAACTTGCTCAGATCTGCACGGGCTACAAATTTAGGAGCTAGGTTTTGCCCAACATCCTTTTGAATGAACCTTGAAGACCGAAATTTCGAATGATGTACAGGCGATAATCATCCTTTTGCTTCCACCAGAGAAAGTAGGTGAAAGACATCGAAAAGAGAGCTGTGATCTGCATAGTCGACGACTACTAATTATTCATACTCCTGTCGCTTAAGGTCCATTTCTCGGAGAGTTTGGAGCACTGGTGTTTGAGATGCCCACTTTCGCTGCCTTTATTTATTCGGGTGGGTAATACGTTCATGTTCATATTGTGCTCTTACTAGGATTTGAGCTCAGTTCGATTCCATATCTCAAACCATTTTGTTGCATTTGTTTTACTTTTATGAATATCGTGAGCGATCTCCTCATTTCCTGCTACATTTCATTTTTCTTTGAGCATGGAAAGTAAAATCCCGCTTGGACAAAAACTTCAATCTAGGATCTTATGGATCTAAAGCACCCAGCGATATCAACGACGTCTATAGATAATATTGATAGGGTTTCTTATCCCGGAGTACATGGTGAAGACAGTGCAAGTCATGTATGAAGGAACAACAGCAAGGGTGCGCACATCACTTGGAACAACATCGAAGTTCGATATAACAGTGGGGGTGCACCAAGGATCGGCACTGAGTCCATTCCTCTTCATTATGACGCTCGACACGGTGGTGAAACATCTCTTGGAAGGCCCNCTACCTTGTTTTGTACTTGTTGCTTTGACCGACTATTTTATTATCTAACCTGCCACCACATCTACGTAAATGTTGAATCCATACACGTGCGATGATAAATGATGTGATTCTCAGCTCCCTAGTCATTTCCAAGAATAAAATGGTAGGATCGACTTTGTGTAATCCTTTCGATTAAAAGCAGTTTTAGAATATTAATTAGTAATTAATTACAATATTTTTTCGTCCATAGACGTGCGATGATAGATAGCATACATGGGACCGAATAAAAACTGAATATTTTTGTTGGTTTAATTAACAATCCAAGAAAAAAAACATTCGGATATTCGGGAACGGAAAACTCTAAGACCCTTCTTGTTTTCAATGCAGAACTATTTTGGTGTCTAACGTTAGAACACTTGAATTTTGCATTTATTTGGAATCGAATATTTGGCTCTCGAATACCGAATATTCCTGATGAATCAAAAATTCAAATGTATATACTTACACTACATATCAATACTGCTCTGTTGTACGTATGTAAGACAAGGAAATCCGTAGGAATCTCTCATTTTTGAATATCTGAATGTTCAAATTGCTTCCTGAACTGTTTATTGAATTCACAAAATTATTCAGTTTTTATACGGTCTGAAGAATGATATATAGTGCCTTGCTAGATGCGATGTCATGTTTTCAACACTGTAGTGTAGAGCAGGAAAATTGCGTGCGCCAGAAATGTCGTGTTCTTTCCCAGAAGCAACATTCGCACTCTCCGTTGAGCTTCTCACATTTCTGGAATTTGCCTCTTTACTATTAATTGATTAGACAATAAAATCATGCAGTTTCTCACAAGCATCCACCGTTCTCATTAACAACGTTAACCACAACGTGTAGTTTATATAGCCTCTTTTCTCTTCTACTAATGCTGCCAGCATGCAGAGCTGCTCCTCATTTTACCTCCATGAAAATCCAGGGGTGGTAGTAAACCTACCGAAACTGTCACTTAACAATTAACGTTAACAGACAGCTAACTTCCGGCTAACGAGGAAATCCGGGATCGGTTATGTAGGCTTTATTGTGTGGAATATTGTTCTGTAAGTATGGCGGATGACTACCAGGACCAAACGGGTACTAAACTTACAGGTAAACTCACAGTTCGAAACCGAACTGTGAGTTCTTTGTCACGCCGACCTTGCTGTCAGTATGAAACGACGAGGACACGACACAAGGAGGAAAATAGCGTGCGGCGCGCGAGACGCAGACAGTGACCTCGTCGTTTCACGAACAAGTCCTCGAGAGGACTTTTTGCTCACGTTTCGAGTTCATCGTCGTAGCCAATCGAGCGTATACTGGCTTCTTTTCGGTGAAGGCGCAATTGCGGGCACATCCAGCTGATCGATGTTCCACTGTGCTGATCACCATGACCTTCCATCGGAGATCATCGATGACACCAATTTCCTGATTTTGACTGCTAAGCCTCACACGTTCCTAGGTGAAATCCCACATGTTTTATTTGCACGGAATTTTTTTATTATTATTTAATTTAAATTGAGCTTAACATATCAAAGTTAATTTATGAGGGACGAGATTCACTGACCGTTTGGGTTATAACGACCACATCAATTCCGTTAGTCGTAGAGTCAGTAGTGCAGAGGTATGGCGGCAAACTCTGAGGACATTGAGTATTTGTTGGTCGAGGGTTCGAAACCCCTGGTGGGTAGGAGGTTTTGCTAAAGCCTCATCATCCAAGGATCAAGGTTGTCAGTTAGCTCGTAGCTCGTTCATGGTTGCAAACCAAAGCTAAAAGTTAACTACGACCTACGACTTATCGTTCCGTCGTCGTTTCAAGAGGTTTACTACCACCCCAGATTAATCGAGACGACCCAATTGGTGACCGCAAGCGTACTTCTTCAGTGAAACTCTAGCCAAAAAGTAAACAAGGCAAGTGTTTCGTGACTGTTTCATCGTACATAGAGTTAGCATGAGTAAAGTTATCCTGTATTTCAGCATGTGGTTTGCACTAAACAGAAGAGCCTCCTCAATGTAAAAGATCACATTGCACTGGGCCCTAGGTTTTTTTTTTCACAAAGTGGATCTCGTCCCTCATAAATTAACTTTGATATGTTAAGCTCAATTTAAATTAAATAATAATAAAAAAAATTCCGTGCAAATAAAACATGTGGGATTTCACCTAGGAACGTGTGAGGCTTAGCAGTCAAAATCAGGAAATTGGTGTCATCGATGATCTCCGATGGAAGGTCATGGTGATCAGCACAGTGGAACATCGATCAGCTGGATGTGCCCGCAATTGCGCCTTCACCGAAAAGAAGCCAGTATACGCTCGATTGGCTACGACGATGAACTCGAAACGTGAGCAAAAAGTCCTCTCGAGGACTTGTTCGTGAAACGACGAGGTCACTGTCTGCGTCTCGCGCGCCGCACGCTATTTTCCTCCTTGTGTCGTGTCCTCGTCGTTTCATACTGACAGCAAGGTCGGCGTGACAAAGAACTCACAGTTCTAACGCGACGTGATAAGGTGCGCAATGAAGACATAAGAGCACTAATGCAGACGGCCCCCATACAGCAAAAACTGCGTGCCCANAATTGGTGTCATCGATGATCTCCGATGGAAGGTCATGGTGATCAGCACAGTGGAACATCGATCAGCTGGATGTGCCCGCAATTGCGCCTTCACCGAAAAGAAGCCAGTATACGCTCGATTGGCTACGACGATGAACTCGAAACGTGAGCAAAAAGTCCTCTCGAGGACTTGTTCGTGAAACGACGAGGTCACTGTCTGCGTCTCGCGCGCCGCACGCTATTTTCCTCCTTGTGTCGTGTCCTCGTCGTTTCATACTGACAGCAAGGTCGGCGTGACAAAGAACTCACAGTTCGGTTTCGAACTGTGAGTTTACCTGTAAGTTTAGTACCCGTTTGGTCCTGGTAGTCATCCGCCATACTTACAGAACAATATTCCACACAATAAAGCCTACATAACCGATCCCGGATTTCCTCGTTAGCCGGAAGTTAGCTGTCTGTTAACGTTAATTGTTAAGTGACAGTTTCGGTAGGTTTACTACCACCCCTGGATTTTCATGGAGGTAAAATGAGGAGCAGCTCTGCATGCTGGCAGCATTAGTAGAAGAGAAAAGAGGCTATATAAACTACACGTTGTGGTTAACGTTGTTAATGAGAACGGTGGATGCTTGTGAGAAACTGCATGATTTTATTGTCTAATCAATTAATAGTAAAGAGGCAAATTCCAGAAATGTGAGAAGCTCAACGGAGAGTGCGAATGTTGCTTCTGGGAAAGAACACGACATTTCTGGCGCACGCAATTTTCCTGCTCTACACTACAGTGTTGAAAACATGACATCGCATCTAGCAAGGCACTATATATCATTCTTCAGACCGTATAAAAACTGAATAATTTTGTGAATTCAATAAACAGTTCAGGAAGCAATTTGAACATTCAGATATTCAAAAATGAGAGATTCCTACGGATTTCCTTGTCTTACATACGTACAACAGAGCAGTATTGATATGTAGTGTAAGTATATACATTTGAATTTTTGATTCATCAGGAATATTCGGTATTCGAGAGCCAAATATTCGATTCCAAATAAATGCAAAATTCAAGTGTTCTAACGTTAGACACCAAAATAGTTCTGCATTGAAAACAAGAAGGGTCTTAGAGTTTTCCGTTCCCGAATATCCGAATGTTTTTTTTCTTGGATTGTTAATTAAACCAACAAAAATATTCAGTTTTTATTCGGTCCCATGTATGCTATCTATCATCGCACGTCTATGGACGAAAAAATATTGTAATTAATTACTAATTAATATTCTAAAACTGCTTTTAATCGAAAGGATTACACAAAGTCGATCCTACCATTTTATTCTTGGAAATGACTAGGGAGCTGAGAATCACATCATTTATCATCGCACGTGTATGGATTCAACATTTACGTAGATGTGGTGGCAGGTTAGATAATAAAATAGTCGGTCAAAGCAACAAGTACAAAACAAGGTAGCTTCGACTGCACAAGGAATTCTGCCTCCAAAGGATTTTCAAATGAGAACAAACGAGAAGTGAGAATGGCACCATAACAATAATGAACGTCTGAAGAGATGCTTCATTTCTATAGTTGAAGGATTTGTATTTTTTCGCTGAATTCTGGTAAGAGCTCCTAGCGTAAGTAGCAGTCATCGCAGCACATCGATTCCGATGCCTATCGATTTTGGGCGGCGCACGGCTAGCGCCATTGCGGCATGATCTGCCAACGATCAATATGCATCAAAGACGATGAACTACGGTGAGGGAGTATACTATGCTCCCCGAGTGATGGATCTAGTGCATGATACATATTTGGATTTGGACTTATTTGGAATTAACTGTATTTGGACTGCGCAATAGTCGCTAGCGATTCAAATATGAAAATGGCAAGTAGACCATGAAGGTTGCCGCGTTGCCGGAAAATTTCTCCAAATGTGGTTATCCGCTAGTGAACCTCCACAAATGTACCACTTCTCTCACTTTTGCACCCCTTAGGAACGAGTTGGCCCATCTTGTTATGCATCATTATAAGATACAGGGATAGCTTGGCTTGACAGATGCTTCCAGCAACCCAAGCTGAACTCAAAATTCAGAACATGTTATTGATTAACGAACAGCTGTACATTCACTAGTGCGGTCGAACATGAACAACCTCAGCTTAGCACGTCTGAGGAAAATGCGGAAGAAGAGTTAGAAAAGTGAAAGAAAGTGGAGGAGAACCAACTTGTGACGGTCATTTATTTTTTGCCACCCGCAGCTTCTGAATCGGTGCTGTTTACAAGTAAGGGCGTTGTCAACTGGGATTTTGCTATGATTCCAGGAATAGAAACCGCCTTCAGCCTATTGCTGGCTGATGTATTGAAAGATACATCCGGGTTTCCAGACCGGATCGATGCTAAGAATGCGAGTTTGTTGTAACCATCTTATGGCCATTGTAACATAAATCGAAACAAAAAAAACGGAAGGAGTTTTGATGTAATACTGAAAACCCATACGAGTTGTGGCGTTTTGGTTCTCCATTCGCACTTAACACCAGCTTAATTATGTCTCCACTTCATTTACAACCTATGCTTAAAAAGAATCGAGTTGAAAACAACTGAGGGCCACCAAGAACACTCGTAAAATCGGCCACAAACGCCGTAGAAACATAAAATTTCATGTCATGAAATTGAGCCAAGAGCCTCGAAAAAAGCAGAGCAGTTATGAAAGAAAGAAACGAAGACGAAACAGTGTGAGAAAGAGGGGAATCTATTGGTGAGACTTAAAGTGGCACTGGGCACTGTGTAGTGGGCATTGTGTATGTGTGCGTGTGAGCGTTTCTGAGCACCTGACATCGGCGGATATGTTAAACTGATTTCGCTGAGAAAGCAGCCTGACATCGCCTCGCACACCAGATAAATGGATACAACGGAGCAAGTTGGATCGTTTTCTGGACGATCCGCTTGTGGAACCCATTCAGTACACTTCATATGTCAACTACGGTTCACGTTATACAAATCTCTCGGAAGTGAAAACAGGTTGTGGTGAGTCCTTTTACAGCTCGGGTCACCAGACGTTGATTAGCAGATTTTCCTCTCCGTTGAGGCTTCGGCCTCACATATCCGCTATCTAATTTTTTTATTTCGGTCGTAATACGGGAAATGATACGGGAAATGGAGGAACAGCTCCCGTAACGTTTTCCAACCTCATTCCAATTCAGGTTGAGGATTATGAACTGCTGTAGTATCTAATGTGCTTCTGTATCGTCCAGATGAGAGCCCTTGTTCATGACCGTTTATGGTCCTCGCCCAGATACTCTATGTAACATGCATTACCACGCCCCTTTCATGTTAGCATTCTACCATTGCACCACCAGGTGCAGGTTGGACAAATAAAGATCCTGACCAACCGTTTACAACACGCTAAAAGGGAGCCACCCAACGGTGCAGTGGTAGAATGTATCAAATGAGTATAAGGATATCTGTACTAGCTGCTTTCCATAATGCTTGTGTGGAAGCTTACAGGCCTTGTCGAAAAAATAGACGGATTGCGCGTGCGATTTCTTAGCGTCGCGGCTGCAGAATCGCGGCGGGACCCACTCGACCCTCTCACTTGGAGCATGTTCTCTCCGTATCCCTCGTTCAGGTTCTGACGCGATGGTGCAGTCGCGCAATCCGTCTATTTGAGAGGCACCGTATGCATTTCAAATCTTGCTTGTCCACTTCTTCTAAATCTGTACTACCAGGCCCAGCAAAAATCATCGACATGTGCTTGCTGTCTCTGCTTCTTCACACTTAGCATTCAAAACGTCGAAGATCTTTCCTTGGTGAACACAACAAGCCGCAAAGTGTCTTAATGAAGTATGAAACAAATGGAATAACTGTAGTTTGCTGCAATCCGTAATTCGTGATAAAAACTACCAAAAACGAAGGCAGCGCAGAACAAAAACCTTTTTTGCCCCTGCTCGGGCACAGTTGTTCTTAGCAGCGGATTGGTGGTTCCTGCTTGAATCTCTGTGCTGGGTTGTACATGCCTGAGAGTACAGCGGTCATATCCATGTCCTTTTGAACAATGGTTGTGTTTTCCACCCTGGGGTGTGTACGTCCTTACCATGCTTCTTTTTATTGCATCTACCAGCTAAATGGCTCCCTCTGCGTATTTATGATAAAACTCAGACACTAAAAACTTTTTTTACACAGTATTTGCATGTTGGTGTACTATTTGCTTTTTTTACTACTCTGTTGTTAAAGCTTAGGAGACGACACAATTATCGCTTTTATAATCATCGCACACAATTCCCTAGAGACTACCTAAAAGCAGCACTTACGGAAATCCTATTATCTGACTTACCGTGAGACCGTGCTGGATAATCACAACAGTTTGTTGAACACAGTAGATAGCCGCCCACCTGAGAAAATATGGCCGTAGGCACATCTGCCAACCGGGACAATGTGGTTTCATCGCGCCTGCTAACGCTAGTGTGCGCGTGTAGTCTAGCGCAGTGGATGAACTGTGGCGTATGGAATGCGTACATTTATCAGGGCTTCGTGGCGGGACATGTCAGCTTAACATTCATCCGCGCTTTGAACGCACAGAACGCAAATACCGTAATCACTCCCTGTGTTTCCTGCGAGTTTCACACAGCTTCAGCATTGTCGATGACTTTCCGCTGACATTCATTAGTGCAGAGACGTTATGCTGGCCCACTGGTGTGGGACGGGTACGCTGCTATCTAGTAGCATGGTAGCGAGACATCTTGAAGGCAGTGTGTCAGTTCGTGGTCGATTTTGGGATATCGACGTTATCCGGCCTAATCCACGCGTTAGTTCTGGTGATGTAAGTACTTCAGTAAGCGGAAATGCGCCCAAAAACCCCAATTTTGAAGCCAAAATTCAAATCAGCTCCGGACGAGTTTCTCTGGGTCCATTGTACATCAGAATGAACTCCTCAGCAGCATCAGATATCGATTGAACAGATATGGCTGTGTTGGAAAACTATGTCGCACCCTCCGCAAGCCTTCGCCGCGGAATGGAGCCTTTCGCCCAACTGGCCGAGAATTTCAAAATTCTCCGCCAAAGAATAGCGTATTTTCCGGGGTTTTGAACTTTTTCGAAGTTGGATGTACATCTATGTGCTCAGCAGCTCAAATGTGTTCGACTGACGTGGAATTTTCGAACGCTGTCGCAAGCTGACACACTGCCTTTAGAAGTGCGTTGAGCTGGCTCAGGTACAGGGCATCCAGTGGTGATAGAGATGCCAAACCGAAGGTCCATCTATGCGGAACTGGGAGGCTGGTACAAAATGGCGTGCTTGTAAGGAAGGCTTGAAACTTACTCTTGTGGAATTAGTTTGCTGGCATGCAGTGACGGGTACATGCCGTGGGCGGATACAATGACGTGGGATGGATGCGCTAAGTAGTGCTGTAACCAAGAAGGCTGCATTTAATGAATCCGCTGGTGTGGTAGAGATACGATGATATCCGGTAGATGTTAGCGGTGAGGGTGCCCTGCCTAAAGGCTCCGTTGAAGTGATAAGGGTACGCTGGCATTACTTGCGACGAAGATGCTAAGGTGTTGGTCCAATGGTGTGGAATAGGTACGCTGGTAGATAGTAGCGGAGTAGTAGGGGAGACTCTACCTAAACACTCCATTGAGTTGATATGGATAAGCTGTCATCTAGTGTAAGGATAAGTGCCACGTCGAGGGTCCACCTATACTAAATGGATACATTTCTATCAAGCAGCGTAGTGGCAGAGAAGATGTCACCTGTCAAATCCGTGGATATGAGATAGATAGGCTGGTATCCGGTGGTGACAAAAATGCTATGCTGCGGGTTTGTTGGTATGGTAATGTTACGCTGGTATAAAACACGGATGGAGACTCCATCTAAGGACCCACTAAGTTGGTGGGTAAGTTGACATCCAGCGGTAAGAGAGGTCACAATAAAGGTCCACGTCTGCCGAGTCGCCGGTATCAGTGATGTGGTAGCAAGGAAGATGTCGGATTTACTGATGCTGAATATGCTGCTGTCCAGTGATGAGGAAAACGCTACGCTACGGATCTACCTAATCGACACAGGTATGCCGAGTAGTGTGATTTTCAAACACAGGTATGCCGAGTAGTGTGATTTTCAAACAGACTCCACTAAACGAATTCGCTGTCTTATTACGGCTAGGCTTATATTCGTTGGTAAAAGCGATGACGACTGATCCACCTCCAAGGGGCTGATACACTGGTATTCAGTAATATTGTAGCCAGGAAGCCTTACAGAAGAGCGGTCGAGTTATGCAGGTGGGGTAGATCAAGAAGATTGATAACGCTACCATTATTTTCAACAATTTTCTTGATTCAATAGGGTTATTGCAGCTTTTTTGAAAAGATAAAATCGAAAAGGAAAGAGAATGTTCGCTACGCAGAGATACCGGGAAAAGGGGAAAAATGAACACAACTCATGGTGAAGTTTAAAAGGCTAATCAACAGAATTTACACTATTTTTAAAATATGTGGATGTTCTGAATAATAAGGAAGCATAACAGAGGGCAGTAACAATTATTAGGTTGTCGGGAAATGATTAGGACACAACAGGTTTTTATCACTTCTCTTGAATTTGGAAACTTCAATACTTGTTGTAAGCACAGTGTACATATACCCATCTCCTGAGGCCACCTTTCAGACGCAGACTTGACCCAACGCGTTCAGAAGTAGGCAAATTACAGGTCGAATAATCCATCAGTCAGTGATCGGAAATCCTCAAGTTGGCGCAGTGTTGCTAGGCCAAGGAGTGTTTGAGCGCCCGAACAAGGTGTTAGTTGAAGAGAGCAAGGTTGGAAAAGGGGGAAAAGTATGGTAACGTGGTCCATATCTGCTCCTCCTACTCAGGACGAATCGACAAAGCCAATATGAGGGTGATTTTTGTCAAGCAAAACGTGCAATTCGACACGTTGATGTCTCGTTTCTCCATATTTGCCATTCATTGCTCTGAATTGACTACTGCAAAAGTTGATGTTGTTCATCACGTCGCGTGTCAGCTACTCCAGCGGAGCGTGCCCTGCTCCTAAGCTTAAGAGGTCACCTAGTCGGTAAATGTCTGTGAGAAGACATACCTTCCGAAGCGAAATATCAGAAACGACGGTTCGTGGTTGTATGGCTGATGTGCACTGGTACAAATGTCATAATAGTGTTCTCAACCCTCTTGCTTGCACTAGCGCACAACAGGAACTCATGAAAAAGAATCACTTGAGTTACCACCATTTTCGCTCCTACTTGAACAACGGCGCAACGCTACGACCTGTTATACCTATGGTGAGAAGCCAGGCTATCATATACTCACATATCCTGGGCATAAGCCATGTGGGCGACGTAACGGCGTTGCCACCTCTCCTGGCTTTTCCCCGCTCCTGAATGCCGACGTACCACCAGGGCAGAGCTCTACTAGACGCTTGCATTTGCAGCTGCCTTGGCGCATTAATTCTGTCTACTGGCGATTTGTGAGTGCAATATCGTAACATCGATGTTCATCGAGCATTCACAAACGCCAACAAACGCGCACGAGTTTAAGACTCTGCCTTTAGTTCCGGTCATGCCCCAGCACGAGCCTGTCGTGTGGTAGAAGCGAAGACGAAGCCCCCTTTGAAAATCCAGGATTTTACGAAGCCCCCCTCGAATCTAATCGCAATGGAAGTTACCACGAAAAATTCACGAATAAGGTTTCATCTTCAAAAAACTCCCCGAAATCATGACAACGCCGACTGAAGCTGTAGTTGTAGTTGTCAGAGTCCGATCCGATCGGAGAACGGAAGCACGTACCGATCCTCGTCGGAATCCAACGCGTCGGATTCCGACGAGCATCGATATGCAGACTAATTTACTGTCCGATCGGGCCGGTGTCCGACGCACTATAAATCTATATATAACGACACAACAAAAGGAAGAAACTCCGAATACGGTCATAAATCACATTAGTTACTTGCGAACAAAGCAAAACTTGACACGACATGAGTAATGGCAACGAAAAGCTCACTAGACTACAAGAACACCCTGAAATAGACGAATACAAGTAGATAACGGCAAATGAAGTACAAGCTAATGTTAAAGGACCGTGTTAGCGATGGAGCGCGGCAGAAAAACACAGTTCGTAAGTTATGGAAAATCGGAGAAGTTGATAAACACTGATAATACAAGCCCATGAGTGGCACTTTGTGGGGTGTTGGATAGCGAATGGAAAATAGTACAGGTGCATGAAAAATGGATGGAAACTTATGCGTTCTGTAGGGGAACTATGCTCACGACAGGCTGAGCTAGGACTCAGCCTGTCCTTGATAAGCTGGCCACTTTACCGAGCATACAATTTCTCAGTTCACATAAGTTTAGCCTGATTTTTCAAACACTTATTGTGTGTATGCAAGCGCTTCTTCACCCCAAATTTGGTGTCAATCCGTGAAGTCTTGAGTTGGCTATTGGCCTTGCAGCTCAACATCATGCACTAAACAGCAAGCGCGCCTCTCCCACTGCTCCTTCATGATCCTGCGCCTGCAGCGTTTCCGCCTCGCACCCCATACGAAGCCCTTTTAGCTTTTTGCCCCTCTTACGAAGCCCAGCTTGCCCGACGACAAGCCGCGCTGGGGCCTGGTTCCGGTCTGCCCACAAAGTACCGGAAGGCCCGTGTGTGCGTCTTTGCGTTTGTGAACGCTTGATGGATATCGACCCTGATGTTGCGCCTTCATAAATCACCGATAGACAGCAGAATCAATGCCCCCAGGGTGGCTTCAAACCAGTACGGGTGCAGACGCGATCCAGAATTCTGAGGGCAGCCTCGTCTGACGGCCGTGTCGGTCCACCAACACTATAAACCACGCCTTCGGATTTCGCTTCATACGCAGTGACTTTAAAATACGATGCTATTAAACAAAATCGTTGAAATTTGCGGTTCTTCCCACAACATTCCGGATATATCCAAGGCATATAGTTTGGCTAATACGAACCAAGGCTTCAAAACAAAGGATAGTGACCCCGCCTGCAATAGGTCGACTTTCCGACGCAAAAAAATGTCCAAAAATGAGAGCGCAAATGTGCGTGTACGGCTTGTCACCAATCTCATTTTGCTCATTTTATTATTGCAAAGTTTCTGCGCAAATCTCAACTGGTTGCTCCACCCCGCTTTCTAGCGTCCCTACAAATATACATATTACAAATAACTAGATGCACCTTCTAGTGCCCTTCCATAGTGCAGAAATAAATAAATAAAAAATAAAATTTCTTTTAAAAAAGTTTCTATAAACTTGCTGTGGCAATTGACCCACTCTTTCCAGAACTCCCTACTCCTCAATCTTGAGAAGACATTTGCTAAGTGCGAGTACGCAGAAAATTGCTCCATGCATCCATCGACCGACCAGTGCTAGCTGCTTGCAACAAATAAGAGTACATCTTAGTCATAGCGTTTGTTTTACAACAAGTATATATTTTATGGGTTCACAGCGAAAGCTTGTACGATGGTAAAGAATCTCATGAAATTTCAAACAAGCCCAGGTTGAGTAATCATTTCCTTTAACGTTGTTCCCTCACCGACAACGTTCATCATCTTTCACGTTTTATTTGTTATTGAGCCAATAAGTAAATAGAGTGGGAATATGTACCTTTGTGGACCCCTGTTCAAATCATTCAGAAAAAATAGCATATTACTAGATGGTATACCCGGCTTCGCTCGGGAGTTTTACTACCCCGGGCTTTTCACGCTCATGCGGATAATCAGGATACAAATATGTACATCGATTTGAAGTAATCATCATTTCGGTGATCACCCCCTTAAAAACCAAAAAAGTCGATGAAACCAATTAAGCTCATACTCAACAATAAAGTCAGCACATTGGAGAACCCCAGTAGACATGTCCTCGCCCGCCCCCGAGCGAAAGTGGAAAAAATCGATAATATCAATAAATCGATAGCCCCACCCAAAACGGTTGTCATATTTTTGCTCAGCACATTGGAGAACGCCAGTAGACATGTCCTCGCTCGCCCCCGAGCGAAAGTGGGAATAATCGATAAAATCAATAAATCGATACCCCCACCCAAAACGGTTGTCATATTCGTGCTCAGCGTATTGAGGAACCTTAGTAGGCATGTCCTCGCCAGCCCCTGAGCAAGAGTGGAAAAAAATCGACAAAATCAATAAATCGATAATCTGGTACATAATGGTTGTCATAATCGTGTTCAGCATATTGAAGAACCCTAGTAGACATGTCCGCATCGATCCCTGGGCAAAAATAGCAAAAAATCAATAAAATCGATATAATCGATAAACCAATCAATAGTTCCCGCCGGAAAGTAGCCTGTGACCTCCGCCAGCCCGTCCTGGACCTACTTGCAAAATTTGGTTCGGATCGGTTCACTCTCCGCGATTTCTATTAGGAACATACATACAAACATATAAACATACAAACATACAAACATACAAACTTTCACTTTTATATATACAGATTATTATGAGCTCGCCAATTATCAACGCTGCCTTTTCTTTGGCCTTAATGAATGTGTTAATGAATTCGTCTATGGATGTGTTTAACATTGTTAACAACGGAGGGATACCAGATAGGCACGACTAATCGGAAAGAAATGTATACTGCCGAATCCCTGTTATTAAGCTGATCTTAAATTAGTTATCTGGTCCAGCGCACTTTTGAAGAGTTATGGGGATCTCATGACTTTGGACAGCCCAAAGCTGTCGAATTTGCCTTCTAAGAAACATTCTGCTGAAAATATACCCAAGAAATATTTTAAATTGGACTGGAAACTTGGCCAAATGAACTAAAATTCTGGGACTATTTCGGATTTGGATAGCTCCATGCGAAATTTTGGTAGCTTATTTCGAGAACCAAGTTTTGTTGCTTTGGACAAGGAGAAATCATGCTCCTCAGTTTTTCATAGAGAGCGCAGTAGCAGATACCGCAGCAAAGATGTAGCGCAAAAGGTCCTTCCTTTTGGCTCTGCCAGAAATTAATAAGGACTCCTGTGAGGCCTAAGTTTCATGAATTGCCTGGAAATTTGCAATATGAGAGCTAAGCGACTTCTATACGTGATTCAAAAATCATCCCAAACATATGTAGCGCGCAAGAGGCATGTATATAGTATGAGGGGGGTGGAACTCAGATCTTCCTTCAGGTCTTACCGGTGGACCTAGGCCCCTTAATGAGCACACATTTCAGTTTAAATAAGTTTCGGGACACTTTCCGAACACTTTTTTGCATCCTAAGCCGTGTCTTTCCCGCAAATTTAGGGACAATCCATGATCTGTGCACTCCACATTTCTTCAAAATTCCTTGCAGAGCAAAAGGCTGGAGCTCTGCGCATACATCTTTCGCGTGGTATAAAAGACTGGGCTGTCTCTTCAAATACTTCTATCACCTCCTCACTTCCTGTTTCACTGTCGATTTCACGTCAACCCATGTAGTTTGGACTGTGCAGGAGTCCTGCAAATGCTTCGCATAGTCAAGACGTGCAGGATATCTACTCAATCGGACAACGCCGTAGACTAACTTGAACGCGTTGGAGCTGGTAGTGAGAACCCTTCAATACTTTTTTCTTTTTTACATCTTGCAATATCGCTCACCATCTCTCCTAAAATCTTAAAAATTCCCGCGTTTCTTTCATCTTGGTTGTCTCTCCAAAACTTTTCTGGTGAAATGGACTATAGCTCGTTCTTGGGATGGAGAAGATGAGTGTAACATTACGAAACTGGCTCTACGATTTCTATCAATTCTTCTTATAATTTCTCTTGTTATAAATACCATCTTGAATGCTTATATCCACTTATTGATCGAAATATAAAAATACAGTAAGAGACAAACTCATTATCACTAACAATACTGAGGTCACCACAACACTATAATCATCACAGTAATGTAAATGCCATTATTAAGCGGAGAGAAGGCAAAACTGAATGGATATGCACAGCATATTCACAAACTACGACTCTGTCGACAGTACAGGCATGGCTGGCAATGCACGTCGGCGATCCGTAGGAGTTTTTCCAATTCGCTTCAGAAGCGTGCACAACTTGACAATGTACGAACGATGCTTATGAGTGTATTCGACACAATCCCACATCATGTGAGCAATGTCGTGGTCGTCCTTCGTCCCTAGTCCAATGTCCTGAAAAATGGAAACGCGGAATACAGTTGATGTGAGCATTTGAAATGCAGTGCACCATGCTTATCCCTCCGATCCCATCGCCGTTACACTTCTTCCATGGCTCGAGGGCCACTTGCAATACTGAGATTACCTCTGCAGGTGAAGGGTAAATTCAGGTGCGGTAACACGTTTATCGTGGGTAATCTCAATGATGCACCCGGACCCAGGGAATTTATTAGTTTGGATGAGAAATGGGAGACTGATTTGCGGGCTCTGGAGAAAATGGTGAAGAACCTCTTAGCATTTCATTGATATCTCAAATTTACTCAAGAAAAATGCATTTTTCATGGAGCTTTTCAAAATTTTGACGCTCCGGTGGTGTAAAACAAGAGAAATGTTCCTTGCTCCGCATCTGTTTTCAACTTGTTCGTTATTCAGCACAAATTGGGTAAAACGGAGCCGTTTAGGAAGAAAGTCAAGCAAATTGTTGCCACTGCACTGCTTCGTCCTACTCTGATAAGTGTACCACGAAGGCATTTCGAGCATCGCAATACGTCGAGGTCAAAGGTTATTTTTAGACATGACCGTCTACCACGCATTGGGATAGTTGACTATTCAAAAAATGTTCGAACTTTTGGATTATTTGGAAATCGGGGTTTTTCGAATATTCGAAATATGAATAATTCAAATAATATTCGAACTTCTGATTTAATTGGATAATGCATTTTTAAAATGTTCGAATGAACGAATTATTCGACAATGGAATTCTTCGATTACCCGAAGGAATGAATAGTTCAATAACTCAATTTTTCAAAAACAGAACGAAGGAACATTCCGAATGAAAATGATTTTAGATATGTCGAACGAACGAATAATTCAGTTCGAATATTCGTTCTGAGACAACACCACTTCTATACATAAGTTTCCTAATAACTATTGCATGGCTAGATACTAAACACGCATTAAAATGCATATTGTACATGTTTCATCGCGTGGTTCCCACGATTTAAACCCAAGTGCAAAAGACGTGGACTGCTCATTTATCTTCTTGGACGAAATCCATGTAAAAAATTTATATCAAGAGGATATAATTATATATCACTTTGAATTTATCAAATGATTTCACACACATACATGACAGTATCACACAAATTCCATATATTTGCTTACATACTGTTGTTACCATCTATCCTTTCACAACTCTATTACTTATGCCGCGAGCGTACATCAGCTATCCTCCTTACTCATACCTGTAGGTGCTTTTCCTGGAGACACAAAAGGTGCCCCAAGTAATTTTCGAGGTAGTCATGCTCGCCTCGAAAAATCACGTCGCATAAGAGGTCATCATATCCTTCCACATATTAATCTAATATTGTTGAAAATCAATGGTTTGCGAAGTCGAACGAATGAATTATTCGAATTTACCATTTCATTGGTACCCCGAATGAGTGAGTAGTTCGAAACACACCGTTCTTGGAACATCCAAATTAATGAATTATTCGAATAAACGACTTTTCGATGAAGTCGAACGAATGAATAGTGCGAATTTCCCCTTCCTAGGGAAAAGCGAATGAACGAACTGTTCGATAGTTCGAACAATCGAACATTTCGTCGAATGTGTATATTCGATTCGGCCACATGTATACCGTTTACCCCCGAACCACTGTCGAAACTTATACTCATTTAGAAGAAATATAAGATTGTATAGTAAAAGTGAGAAATTGGCTATGCTTCGCGTATAGGCTTCGACCTCATGGTATTACAGTGTTCGAGCTGCGTTTCTGCTGACAGCATAGACCAAATCAGCAAGGGCGCCGCTTACATACAGTAGGCGTCAATGGCGCTGACCCGTCTGCGGCCTCGAACAGAACGTGGCGCGACCGCGCCGCTCACGCTAGACTCGTCGCCGCAGTGGCTTATCTGGGTTTTCTTGATAGTTGTTCATCATACTTGATGATAACTAACAAGAGAACTAACCGACTATCAAGAAAACCCCATAATTTGATGCCCCGGAGAGGATACTCGCTCGAGCGGCGCGGTCGCGCCGCGTATTGTTCGAGGCCGCAGACGGGTCACCGCCATTGACGCCCACTGTACATAGTAAGATCTTTCATTTTCATGCTGCTTCCAAAAATTTCATAAATTATTCATTCAGTGGAAGAGACGAAAATGAATTATAGCTATCGGTAGAGATCTGTCAATAGGTGTTCGCCCTTCTTAAGTGGATGGAGCACCAATGTTACACCCATATGGCTCCAGTAGGCAATAAATTCTCGTCGGCAGAATGACCGTGATGTATTAAGTACGTTGGTATTGGTGAGTAGCCCATCAAACATACGATGGAACTACAAACTTTTTTAGTGTGCGCCATATTTTTTACACACACTCTTTGAACAGGACAACAGCTCTGTGAGCGAGATCCACCATAACTATACGATAAAGTACATTGGAAGCTCTTTGCTGAGCGTCATGTGTGTACGAAAGGGAGTCTCTATGAGTCTCGTAATGATAATGAAATGAGAAATGGGCCCAAGTTGTAGATAGTTTAGCCACTTGAAAGACACAGCTCAAACCCTGTTACTGTCCGCACCCTATCAGCTCATATTCGATTAGTGCCAACGTATTAAGAGAACGCATGAAGAAAAGTGCTTTTCTATGAGTAACAGCCGTACCTTGTGCAAAGGAGCGCTAAGCCGGAAGAAGGGCACACCAATTGTATTGCACCAGGATCTTGAGCGATCAACAGGAGCGCCTTCAGTAGCTGTCACCTGCAAATAATCATGTATGTTTGAATGTTTCAGAAGTGGTCAGCCAATATAGCTACATTCTCTCCTCAATAATTTTATCAACAGAACTCATTTTCTAGGAATGGAAGTGATGCAACGCACATTATTGCAAAAAAATATGCGGGAAGAAGAGTATGACACTGTGAAACTTCTGGTTTTCCTGCAAACGACATTAGACACTCCATTCCATATGTTAAATTTTAAGGGTAGTGCTTTAAGGGTTGTCAGATAAAAGTAAGCATGGAATATTAATTAAGCGTCAAAACGTCACAAGTGAGTCGTAATGAAAATTGGAATACTCCTGATGAAGTGTCATTAGAAGATGTGAGGAACCCCTTAAACACCCTGTAAGGCTGCAACTACTGCGATGAAGAAGCAAATAAAGTCAACACCATTGCGGAGTTTATGGCACAAAGCACTTCTGGTTGCTGAATCACTCGAGTGAAATTAAACGAGAAGTGCAAACTTTTGCCTCTTTGAATCCAAATAAATTGGAAATAATCCTCTCCAAATCAAAAGACGTGCGGAGCGTTTACCAAATAAAGCCTTAACACCCTATCTTAATCATGCCTCTAACAAGCAATCAAGTTAGATAAACATGAATTTGTTGTTGAAAGGTATGAATGCTACGAAAAAAAAACTCACTTGATCCACAAGTATGAGACTAAGATTCTTGAAAGTGAAGGCACTGGAGATCGGATTGAATATCTCAACGTGCAGAGGATCAAGAGGTGACAGAGGTATTTGGCCCGTTCCAAGAGATAGTACGCAACCAATTTCCACTTTGTCTTTGGCTCGTTGCTGTAAAATATGTGTATTAATAGAGGAAAAGGAAAATTCAAAAGGCTGTATAACTTTTATAGGCACTGCAAATGGTCCGTCACCGCTAAAAGTTGCTAAAACTATGTCAGGAATGATTGAACACTGAAGCGATTGGAAAATGAAAATATTTGGGAAGCCATCTTACGATGATTAAACATATCGAGGAAAGAAGTGTTGACAAACCCCTCAATCCTCTCAAAATTTTGAACAAATATGGAAGAACCCAAATTCCATATACTGCAGGGAAATAAAAGCCTCAGAATAATATTTGCCAATTTCGCCCGCGGCTATAAGAGTGAATGATACAAGCACGTAAAACCAATGACACTGAAACAGAGTCAGCAAAAAAAGGATGGCGCATTCATACCAGGTAAGTATTGATTCCATTGTACAATTGCACTTCCGCAAGCAGATCGAGTGTAGGATTATTTGCAATGATGCCTCCATCGATGTACTTGTCATCGACGGGCGAGAAAAACATCGGAGCTGCCGAAGTACGACGTAAAGCTTTCCAAGTAGGTACTTCTAAAGATGCAATAAATTCTACCCAACACAAATGAAGCCCACATTGAAGTACAAGAAGAAGCTATATAAGACTGAAGTCCTGTGCAACATTGGATTTATGGGTTCAAGCACCACGGTATTTTAAGGTCTATAATTTCTTATCAGAAGACTACAATATATTTCCTAATTTTCTTTTCCCTTTCCTCAATAATAGTACGATCACGTTAACCTGCCATGCTATGGAAAAGGTCCGCATATCGAGCCTGGTAAAAGAACATTCGCTGATGCAGAAAAGGTGAAAAAAAAACCAGTCCACCAGAGCAAAAATATGAAAATCTGTCCCACTTTTGGCGGTCTCCTTTATGCGAAACCCAAACCAGAGAGTTCTCGTGTATCATGAGCCTTATGCTTCATTATCGTACTATCACCTTTACCTACCATGCTATGGAAAAGGTCCGCAGATCGAGCCTGGTAAAAGAACTTGTCAGGGAGATGGAGAGTGTTTTGTCGCTGACTCTAAAGTTCCCATCGAGGTACGGGATGGAGCACCAAAAGCTGAGTTCTCATCTTTATAAAGCAGGATCTTAATGCGTTCGAAGATCTGTAGATTCTCATGGACCGAAAGAATGCGCACCATTACGATTCCAACGACGACATGTGCCATAATGAAGCATGAGGCTCACGATACACGAGAACTCTCTGGGTATGTTCACCTCCTATTTTGGGTTTCGCATAAAGCAGACCGCCAAAAGTAGGACAGATTTTCATATTTTTGCTCTGGTGAACCGGTTTTTCCCTTTTTCTGCATCAGCGAATGTTATTTTACCAGGCTCGATCTGCGGACCTTTTCCATAGCATGGTAGGTTAACGTAATAGTACGATCACTGAGGAAAGAGAAAGGAAAATTAGGAAATATATTGTAGTCTTATGATAAGAAATCCTTTAAAAAATCGTGGTGCTTGAACCCATAAATCCAATTTTGCATAGGAAACAGCTGAACATTCCTGTCTTCATCATGAAAAGATCGCATTGGAATGTATGGTTGTTAACCGTCGGAATCGTCAGATTTGATTTCAATAAGTAGTGTCATCTGGAGCGTATTGATGTCATTTACTCGATTAAAGACTTTGACATGGTGAACAATACTTTGAACGACACCTGGGATGAATTCCCACGGAGTCCAAAAACCACCGATAGAAACTATAGATGACATTTTCGGAGAGGGTACAGAAGAGCATGGAAGCAAACGGTGGTCGTTTTGAGGATTGTCCCTGTCTGTACAAATGTGTCTGTTTTCGTCTGTTCAATGTCATTATTTCGCTAGTAAACTGTGAATAGTTCCAAACGCATTCCATAATTTTTGATCACCCTGTAAAATACCCGAGGGAAAAAAACCTTGTAAGTTACCCATGGAAAAAAAAAACAGTGGCTATATACCACTCCCTCAGGTCTTTACCCACTCTGTTGATGCAAGATAATCTATTCGTTCACGTACCCATTTCTGAAGCCAAATATGGTGTTTAGAGAGATACAACCCATATTGACAAAGGAGTCGATTACCAATCGTTTTCAACTAAAAATCAACCGGGTAAGCATATTCTGCAGCTAAAATAGTGGACACAGATACTCGCTGATTTCTATTGGATAAAAGAATATCCAAGTCACATGAACATATCCGTTACAGCGGATTCATCCCCTGCATAAAATATACTGGAACGGACTCGCATGCTCAATGTAAAGAGCTCAAAACTAGGTATGAATACCTGCAGGATCAGTGAATCCCAACTCTGCGTTTTCTTCGTCGGAAAGTGGTAGACGATAGTTCCTCATAAATTCTAATTTGACAGGGAAATAATCTGCTTTCACAGTTGAGATCATGAGTCTGAAACACAAGAAGAAAGACATTCCCAACGAACAGAGCACTCGTGAGAGGACGGATCGGTCTTTACCTAGGATATTTTATGTCGTCCAACGATTTCTCCCCGATGGCTTCCTTCATAAACATTTCGAGGACAGATGCGTTGTAGGGGCGAGTCCAACCGTCGAAAATAAGATCCTTGAAGCGTAGGTAGATGTGCTGACACTCTCTGAGGGTTTTGCCTGAAATTAAACAAAAATTGTGTAAAATGATATTCACAGTTTTATCTACAAATAACCTTGAGCAAGAGCGGTGGCAATGAGAGCACCGGTCGACGTGCCAGCCACCCAGTCAAAATATGGGTAAATCGGCTCGTTCAATTCTTCCTCGATTGCCATGAGCATCTACAAGCAAGGCAATAACAACAGTATTTAAGGAAACAACCTATAAAAACACGAAATCGGAAGAACCATACTAAGCAAAGTTGAAAAAGGATTTGAAAAACCGCAAGAACTTATTGTCCAACCCAAAACTACACCGAATATTGACTTCAGAAACACGGTTACTTAGTGATTCAGTACGTAGAACTAGCATTAATCGGAAGAAAGTTTACGTGATCTACCTGAAGAATCACAAGCCCTCGAATTCCACCACCATCCATGGATAAGAGATTAACCATATTACCAGGCCTCTCGTTGCGTGAAGCCAGCTCCTCCAGGCGTGCCATGAGCCCGTCATAGAACATCTGTAAATTCTAGAAGTGAGTAGAGCGAATTCACATTGGAAGCACCGCATAACCTTCTGAGTGAAGTCTCGTATAGGATGATCAACTTCAACAGAATCTGGGTAATCCTGCGACGATAGGCCAGCACTGCTTGCACGTGGACTATCGCTCTCCAAGGATGAGGACGATGACTGAAGGTGGTTGTTGGAATAAATGGAGCAGTATAAGCATCTAATAAAACCCGTACCTTCAGCAACCCTACCATCGCTTCATTAACACAACCAGAAACACAACCTAACTTTTTAGGTCCACATGTACGTGCACCACACTTTATCAATGACTCCAACAGTGCTGTCCTGTAAGAATAGAGCAAATGACAAAAAAAAACTCACAAGTAAATTCAATGAAAAGGCATGATCGGTGAAAAGCCTGTCGAAATAAATGCTTACTCCTTCAATCGTGCGGCCAGATGACGTGGAGTGTCCTCGTGAAAATTGCTAACATTAGGATCCGCTCCCAGACAAAGTAACAGCCTTGTAGCCTAGAAGCAGTGCTCGTCATAGATTCCCAGAATGCTTGTAAACCCTATGAGGGTATTTATGGTTGACGCGCGTCAAATTTGACGCGTCGGCCTTTAATTTCTCGAAGTTTTCGCGTTGCCTCGATGCGGCGGAAACAGAAACGCGTTTTGTTCGCGCGGCTGTCGCGACGACAAAACCAGGAACATTCGCGCTCCACTAGGAATTCCCTTCTCCTCTCTCTTTTGCATTGTATATCGTCGCGTCAAATTTGACGCCTATCAACCATAAATACCCTCTATGTAGTCTGCTCCACCAGTTGGCGGTGGCTACATCTGCACCACGTGCATGTGTTTTTTACTTGTTGGTATTTCCGGTCCATAACATTGTTCGGAAATGATATTTCGAGGTAATATTTTACCGTGAGTTCTTTAGTAAGCCTTCAAGTTTTAACAAGATGGAAAGTTCAGCTCCATTGGCGCCGTTACAGTAACGCTTTTTAGGCGTGAATTAAATTGTGCCGTTGTGCAGCCGACATGTTGCATCGAATTCCACGACCGCTCCTGGGCCCATCAAAAAATGGCCACTGTATCTGTTCAAAAATTGCTTCACGATACATTGGTATGCTCCAAATCTATACCACAAACCTTTGAGAAAGAAAAAAAAACGCTGATTCTTTGCGGATTGTTCGGATGATTCGGGTTGTTTCGTATGGTTTTTTTTAATTTAACATTTTTAGGGANCAAGTTAGAATACAAAAAAAGAAAGCGAGAATCCGTAACCTGTTGAGGTGGCAGTTAGACAGCGTTGAAGATCACCCCCGCCACCAGGGCTTAGTTGACGAACAGATGAAATTAGTTAAACAGAGAATATCAGAGATGACCCGGCACTGCGGAGGTAGATGGAAGGGAGAGCACGGGTACAGCCGACCGCTCGATGTGGTCGCAGGCGTCGGAATGAGAGTCCTGCCTAAGTGGGGCTCAAAAAATCACGCACCAATAATTCGCGTGCACCTTATAGAAGAAAGCAAAATAGAGGGTATTTATGGTTGACGCGCGTCAAATTTGACGCTTCGGCCTTTAATTTCTAGAAGTTTTCGCGTTGCCTCGATGCGGCGGAAATGGAAACGCGTTTTGTTCGCGCGGCTGTCGCGACGGCAAAACCAGAAACATTCGCGCTCCACTAGGAATTCCCTTCTCCTCCCTTTTTTGCATTGTATATCGTCGCGTCAAATTTGACGCGCATCAACCATAAATACCCTCTATCTCGGAGAGGGAAAAGGCGTTCCTGTGACCAGAACTACGTAGGAGTCTAAAGGTACGCCGTTTTTTTTTATTTCGTTTATCGCGACATTTCTGCAAAGGGCACCTCGCTGCTTTCTGCAAAGATCACCGAGCACCCTGCTTTTAGACAATATCGCAGTATTTCGGAATGACGCATTAAAAATAACGCTTTGATATCGACATGCATCACCATCTTTTTCTCTAGTTTCTCCTGGACTATCGTCCCTGGTGGAACACANGAACATTCGCGCTCCACTAGGAAATCCCTTCTCCTCCCTTTTTTGCATTGTATATCGTCGCGTCGAATTTGACGCGCATCAACCATAAATACCCTCATAGGATTGCATCATCCAGCAGCCATTGAGATGCAGTTGAAACGGATCGGAGTGTGTTCTCGCATGAGATCAGTCATAATGCCTTGAACTCCTTATTTTCCAAGCTGGATTGGCTCCAACAACGAGAACCATGAAAAACCAACGAAAACCATCTCCACTGATCACGTACCTATCAGCACGGCTTTCACACCTTTCTCGCCCTGAATAAAACAGTGTAGAAATCTGAACTGTGATGAGCTCTCTTGGGCAGGAACAAAAGTGAGATTCCTAGAGAAAATGTTTGAAGAATAGGAATTCAGACTCTAAAGAGGCCTGTGGTTTTCATCGAGGTGTTCATAAAGAAGGACCAGGTCTTGCCTTGTTTAGTGTTTCCGCCCACTCCTCGGTGAATAAGCAAACACACGGTTCTTCTCAGCTAATAGATTACTGTGTCCATGGAATGTCTGCAATCTGGAGCTGCGCATTGCCTCCATATTACCGTGACGATTTTGGAGAAGACTTCCGATGTGCAGTGTCTTGTATCACGATTACAATCAATCGGTTGGTGTAAAAAGAAATCGGCAACCATTGCAGAAATATTAGGGTGTTAAGTTGGAAATGCTCGTTTTTGCATTGAACAAATTATTTTTTAAAAACAAAGCTTCAACACTCCAGATCTGAGCTTAATGCAGAATTAGTATTATTGAACCTTCGACATCTTCCACAAAAATTATAAGCGCTCTACTGTGGAATGTCGCAGCGCCGTGACCTGAAGTAGCGACACACCCAAAGTTTGGTTTCGTCACAGCTTTAGAATTTTTCTCTTCCATGTAAGGCTTAAACGATGCAAGTAAGTGGTCATCTGATAGCGCAAAGTCTGGGCTATTAGGCGGTTCCCGATTCCAGATCTGAAGAACAGGACAGTCGAGGAATCGATTTTCAGTCACAATTCTGGTTCAGTTACCCAAGTTCGGGGCCATTTTCGAGTAATCCATTCTCGCATGGNTATAAAGTAAAGTGGTCAGCGTTGATTAATCCCGTCACGTGGAATGCGCCACGCATCCGACTTCATCTGATCATCGTAGAGGCGTTGAACGCGTATGTGCCCTGTACAGTGACTTGCGAAGGGCATCCGATGAATCAAGTCAGTGTTTCATCCTCCCAGACTCCTCTGGTACCAATTTACTGACCCCGGAGTGATAGATGGCTTGGTTGGCCACGGGCGCGATCGAACCATCGACCGTGTGCGTGCGCAGCGAGCCTCTTACCACTGCGCCACACGAGCCCGGAACAGACTATTCGAAGGTTAATGTAGAGATCAAAGCATAGAAAGTTAAGGAGATGATAAAGTATGAGTCCTGGGTTCCCAATTTTTTACACTAACCGGTTTCGGGGCTTGAACTAAATCGGATGTGCAGATTCCTTGGCGCCCCCGGGTCGAAGGATGGAAGAAGGTCCAAATGGGTCAAAGGTTCGATTCCTGCCGGGGCCTAATTTCTGCAAAATGGAAAAGTGTATATGAAAGACGTCAATTTTACACTGTCTTGAAAATGGGGTGGACATCATATGATTTTTAGACTTTCTAGCTCTCCTTCTAGCTTCTATCCGGTGCATGGACCACTGTACCTGAAAAGAAGCACGCCCCTGAGATCTGAGATTGGCCGAGTCATGAGATTGCCCAATGAGCCCGATCGCGCTGCCCACAATGCTCCACATCTTTTACGAGGACTACAGAGTATGTATGCAGTTTCGTTTCTCAGTGGTAGCGAGCAAAGGAGTCCTTCCATCTTTCTGAGCTATCAGAAGTTGTTTCCCTCATTTTCGTTCACCGCCACCTACTAGCCTCGTGGTTTTTATACTTCAAGAAGCAGCAGATTCAAACAAAGAAATACACGAAATCAAGAAAAGATAACAGAAAGTGTAAACAGAAGGCAAAGAATTTGAGCACACCTCAACTACGATCCTGCTCATACCTCAATATTCTTCTTCGAGACCGCGACATGCAGTGCTGTATTTCCATCATAATCCTGTGCATCAATGTCACAGCAGTAAGATAACAAAGTGATCATTAAACCTATTTCATCCTAAATGCGGAATTGATGAATAATGGATAAAATATAACCATAACTCAAAATCTATCGTAATGTGGCGAGGGCACCTTATGCGTGAATATGTGGAGAGGGGTTTGGCCGGCGTAGTTTTTAGCATTCAGGTTCACATCCTTACATTTCAAGAGCAATAACCCCATCAACGGGGTCTTATACATGGCAGCATGAAGTGCTGTATTGCCAGAAGAGTCTCGCTCCTTGACCAGATCGGGAGATGCTTCAATAATGGCTTTGATGATGCTGGAACACATGAAATTGGTAAAAAAGAAATACATAAATGATAAGTTCAGGACTGACTGGGCTGAGGTTGGGCACTTAATGTGAAATTTGAAAAAAAAAACGAATATGTGTTGAGATTTTGGCCAATTCTTATTTTTCACATTGTGCTGATTTCCATGAAATACAAAATATCCAAAGTGCCTTCTTTTTTGGTACCAGCTAATTTCAACAAAAAAAAACATTCATATACACCGTTCGAGCACGATGTCAACTGGTCGTTAAAATTTGAACAACATTGCTAAAGGAGTTCGGAATATTTTGGAAGAAAAGACGAAGAATGTAATTAATATTCACAATGAAGAACCCTGAATACCTTTTGCCCCGGAAATGGTATTCTTCCTGACAATCGACTGTTGTGCAGAACGGAAACACAGCGCGCCCTCATGCTCTCTGGATGTTTTCCAGCTACCTCCAATTTTTAAATTAGGCCTAAATTTTGTTTGACGAATATCCTGACACGGAACCAAAAAGATACCCTTAATACACCAGGTTAGTTGTTAAGGGGTGCAGGATTAGTAGGCACCGAAGTGGTTGGTTGAGACAATCAGTGGCAAAAAAAATCGTGAGATGAAAGTAACAAGAGTCCAAAACTAAGTAGTGGGGTGAGCTGAATCGTCGCTAACTTTGTGATTAGTGGTTAATGCAACCAGCCAATGGTTAGGAGGCCTAAGACGCACAAGCATCAAGTCATAGGATAGGTAAGTGAAAGGAGTAGAGTGATAGTAGTAACCTTCACTGGAGGGACAGAAACAAATACGTAGGTCTTCCAGTCAACGTTCAGACTCCAATATTTGTATTCAGGGCTAAGGTTGGCGCTATAGTCCACGTGGAGTTTAGTACTTTGCGTCGCCGCCGCCAGCGACAGCAGCTGCCGGCCGCCAAATTTAGCGATCCGCCGTCGCCGAAGTTGGCGATTCGCCTACACTGGCGACTGATCGTCGCCGATGTTGGCGATCCGCAGTCGCCAACCTCGGCGACCGCCGTGACACCCCACCCACAATCGATGGGCACCGGTGTCAAAGTCGCCGGCGAAGTAAAGTGCTATACTCCTTGTGGGCTATAGCGGTAGTGTAAGAGCCGCAATTTTCCCAAAACCTCTGCTCAAATGAGTAGTAGTCAAGGGAGCCACTTCTATTCGAAACTTTCTGATCCGAATTAGATTGTTCTACAGCAGCATTCTGAATCATGGCTAAAAAAGGGGAGGAGGAAAGAGGGTACCCGCAGGCGGTGGCGACCGTCAGTAACTGCCACCTTGCACTGTAGTTGCTAATTAAGAAATATGCGTGAAAAATACAAAAAACAAACTGTATGCGAAATCCGCATAAGGTTTGTGAATCCAAAATTCACTCAGACAGTCGTGCAATTACAAAATTTCCAGAATTCTTACCGTTTATGGGTGTATCCCACCTTCAGTGAAAAGTTGAAGCACTGGTGTTTCTAGTACTTCTAGTGGGTACTTAACATAGCTTCTGTAGACAAAATCGGTTAA
This sequence comes from Ancylostoma ceylanicum, assembly GCA_000688135.1. Classification (NCBI taxonomy): domain Eukaryota; kingdom Metazoa; phylum Nematoda; class Chromadorea; order Rhabditida; family Ancylostomatidae; genus Ancylostoma; species Ancylostoma ceylanicum. The sequence continues at coordinate 1,099,458 of JARK01001374.1, forward strand.
TTATTGAATTCCCCATGCCAAAACCGATTTCCACAGTGCTTCGGAGGGCGCGAGTTGGCAGTAATTACCAGCCTCCGACGGCTGCGGGTACCCTCTTTCACTCACCCCTAAAAAAGATATGAAGATACGATCATCCAGTATAATAACGCTGATGACGACCAACCAAATCATACCTTTTTGGAAATTTGTTCCAATCCCTCCCAGAGTATGTGCAGGAATTCTTGACCAGTCAAAGTATCTTCCAGAATCTGGGAGCGCGCGCGTTGGGCTTGATCAGAGAAGGGGCGTGGCTGACGGTGCCCCGCGAATACGCACGCTCTGTGCTGCCGCTATGTGACAGTCGAGCATGTTCACGTAGGTGTAGCATTTACACACTTAATTCTTGAAATTCTCTCAAATTCTCGATAGCGTGTTATTCGTTGTGCTGACCACAAAATCGCCGTCCATTTTTTTCACCAGAAGTCACTTTTGTCTAGCTGCAGACGTAATTTTGTGTTCAGCAAGCGAAATAACCTCGATGTAGCGGATTTCGAGAGAGTGCGAAATCTCTGCCAGCGTTCGTGGTCTCAATTCGAAGTAACGTTACTTCCCTTCCCTTCATTTATTGAAATTCTCGAATCTTTTTTTTTTCTTTCAAGCGATCCTTTAAAAGATAATTCTACTAAAAAATGCTTAATCCATCGTTGTTCGTAAGCAGGAGCGGTCGAAACGCCAGTAGTCACATCATTCTTCGTGAGTCTGGGTGGCTGTCAGCAGAAGCAGCGTAAGGCCTACACACACCACATATCCACAAGGCATCATTAGCCACGCCCCCTTTTCGACTGCCCAAACGCCACACAAAAACTTAGAGCCCTGGGGGGCATTTGCTCTGACCGCATCCAAGGCCATGAACATCAATGTGGTTCAAATTTCTGCGCGTGTACGTGCTGGAAGCTGTCCCTATTCCGTGCGAAAGAGAGTAGGACTCATTTAAACGGTTTTTTTCATTAAGTTGGCAAGTTCTTGAAATGCGAAATTCCATTGCGCCTGAGGAGAAGCGATGGCGGTGCAGATTATTGTAGGCGAAGATTCTCCGCTTTTCAGAATCATAGTAATGAAATAACCTGATGTCAATATAAGCTCCAACTAGAACTGCTCCTCGCGGTTCATATGAAATGTCAGCAAATATGCGCGTGTTCTCCAATCTCAACAAAAAGCGAGTCATGGTAAACTACTCATGGGTGGGGTCACAAATGTGAGCCAATTCATGGAAAAAAGAGCAATTAGGAGCGAAAAAACGAAGATGTAGGACCTCTTGGTCAACTCTAAATTGTTTAGAAATACCATTTTGCAATAATCCTTCATTTTTCGTCGCATTTGAACGAGTTCCAGACGATCTTTTTCTTTTTTGATTGATGGAAGTACTGCCGCTATCTCGCACTTCTCGAATAATATCACAATTCTGGTAAACTTTCTAAAGGTAGAAGTCATATCGATTGTTCAAGGCATATCTGGAGGAGTTACTTCAAAGGACTTTGATGCGCAGGGTCCTGGGTGCGGTCGGAGCAAGTGTCACTCTCGGACTGTCATTAAGCTTCTGTAGACACCATGGCGCCTTCTTTAAAGGCAGCACCCACGAAAATCTTCGCACAGAGATTTTAGCATAACGCTGGGTTTTCATAACAACGAGCACAGATACATTTGTCGATTTTGTCAACACTAACAAACGTTTGAATTTTACTAGTTCGCTGCGTTAGATAAAAATGGTCGAGTTGAGCGTATCGGGTGTGAAAAAGGTCAACAACGATGCCTCGCTCGTCACGAATTCTATTGATGCTTTTGAAGATTTGCCTGGATTTCCAGCCTTCCTCAGTAGAAGAGAAGGGGGTCAGAAAAAAGGAGAATGAAAATTACACAGTCGTGCCAGTGGAGAAAGAAAAAACATAGATGGATGAAGAACGAGCATAAATAATGCAAATATACAACAGGAGAGAACAAGTGGATGCTATGAGCCGAAAAAGGGTAAACAACACTTGAAAAGTAAGAGTAGGAATAAGCAGACAAATACAGCCGCAGCAGTATGGTGAAGAAACGTACGCTAAACAAGGTTTTTCCTAGAAAAATTGAGTGGTAGCAGGCGAAAATAGCAGATTCATATCAAGTGTCGCTCCAACGCTATTACTGCAAGGAAGGACGACTCATACCAGCAGGCTGGGTTGAACTTTGAACAGGCATTGAATCATATCTTGCGTAAGGTAGGGTCACCATCAGAACTTATGTCGCGGGAATGTCGGGACTACGCCTAAGACTGGAAAACTCAAAAGCTCGGAGGTGAAAATTATCGGGGGTGCTGCTATTAAGACCTCCACTAATGACAATAAATGAGATAGTTCGCACACAGAACATTGCAAGATGTTTCCTTTTTTTTTGGTCAGAGGGTTGTTTGAGGAAAAAGATTCCAGAACATTACGAGATATGTTTCACAACAAACGGTATATGGAGAGGGAATATGACCTCAAACAAAGAATATGATGTTGGATAAAGATGACGCATATAACTGCGAAAAAACGTATAGCCTATACATTCAAAAACAACGAGAACACTGGTCATCAGGATACGCAGAGGTGTGTATGTCGAGCCACAGCATGTTAATTCAAAAAAAAAACTAAACCTTAAATTTTTACCCAACTCCGCCCGGTTTCGAGGCAAATAGAACGAAGAGGCAACTTACTCAGTATTCTTTCCCTTGCTCTGCATAGCCTCAAACAACGGATTGCGTCCTTGTACACGCATACTCAGCTCCGCACCAAAGTTGAGAAGAGTAGCGAAGCAACGTGGGTTTCCAGCTCGTATCGCCAGCATGACTGGTACGTAACCTTCGTTGTTAGGTTGGTTGATGAGCACACGACAATTCTCGAATTCCCATAACAGCTGAACAAATTCAGTGAAAATACCACTTATAATACAGGGGAGGGGGAATAAGCTATCGCACAATGTTTGCTCTTTTATTTCTTCGTCAGGAACCTAGGCTTAATTCCTCCCTTTCCTCTGCCGAATAGAGAAAGGTTTAGTGTATCTTCCAGTTAGAACCCGGTTTGGTAGGAGAGTTTTTCTTTCCAGCACTTGGTCTCGAAACAGATTTTTGAAAAAAAAGGGTTATTCTTGCGGCAGTTTTTCCTGCAAAATCCATCAAATCCTCAAGAAGCGGTTTATTGTTCAGATCTTTCTTAAAGTCCGAGAGGTGCTCTTTCCAATGACACCCGGGTCTTTTTTTTTCATGGCAGCGGATCATAAAAAATATGTAAGCAAAAAACTATAGCTACTCCAAGCTCCCAGTAATTGCCAATTCGCACCAAATTTGCTTTCGAGATTTTTTTTATTGAAAGGCAGAGCGCAGTCAGGGAGTTGATCCGATCTAGAAACCAGGGTGAAAATGCTACGAAATGGTTATGCAGTTCCATCAATAGGCTCGGACATTGGTCAAATGTGCCCCTCGAAACATATGGCATGGTTTTCTCACCCAAGCAACTTTTGGAACAGCCTCGTCATGTGCTCTTATCAACACCAATCTCGAACGTATTTTGCGCATTTTGTTCGATTTCAAGAACACGAGATGAGTTTTTATCCCACCTAAAGCCGTTGTGAAAGACTGTTCCAGTAGTTGTTTTGCTCGGAAAATGCGGGCTGCATCTGCGCACTTAGCGGCACCAAAAATTTGCGGCGAAAGTTTCTGAGATTTCTTCTTTTTCCCGCAAGTTTCCAGAGCATGTTTGCAGTCGGAAAATAGAGCAACTCCAGCTCTATCATACGAGACCTAGCACAACGCAAAATATGTCACTACTACAGAGAAATAAGCCAGCAAACTTTGCACAATGACTTATCCCCCCTGTACATGCAATTCATTGCACACCGAAGAGAATGAGAAATCGTAAGAGGGGTCTCTGCAGATTTTCAAATGAATAAAGAATGAAGGAGGATCGCCTCACATACAGCACTTAACAAAACTTACGAAGAACGGCTCGCAGTATTAGTTATAAAAAAAATAGTGGAACAAGGAAAAAGCGTACCTCTAACATTTGGACACTAGCAAGAGAAGCGTAATGAATGGCGTTGTTCCCATTTATATCCTTCACGAGAGGATCAGCACCCATCGTCAGCATTCTTCGCACTATTTTCAAACGATGCATTTCAATTGCCAGAAGCAGAGGGTATTTCCCCTCTGGCTGGACCATCATTTTCATAAGGCTAAATGAAGCTTATTGTAGAGCAGAAGCATCAACATAGAATATGAAACGTGCCCATTTCCGTAAACAGGGCGCAGCAAAAAGTTGGCTAATTAAAGGAGTTACCTTCAAAGTGAACGCACGTTTTGCAGGGCGTTACAGGAAAGCTCGTTGTCTAACATGAGAAGGCATTGGGTGCAGTTGATGCAAAATAGGTTTGCACTACGATGTAGGTGCGTTTTTGACAACCAGTTACTCAGGGAAGGCGCACAACAGATGATAAAACTTCATCTTCTGACATAAGCAATCCGGAAGGCTTGAGACACTTCTTGGTACCCTCTTCTTGATCTCATGTTCACCTTTCGATTGCTTCAATGGTTAAATAGTATGAAAATCCAGAGGTTTGACTTGCAAGAAATACTAACACGAACTCAGCCAGCTGCTTACTGATGGGAAAGAAGTTTGACAAGCGCAAGCAAATGAGAGGTGCAGAACTAGAAAAATACGGAATCTCCCTATTAGCCACAACGTCGCGGGGTCCTCTTTCATACTTTGAAGACGAAACCCGAGACAAGCAGCTAAAGGTGAGGGTGAAGCTGCATAAAAAAAGTTAGTAATTGAGGACAGGAACATGATATTAGTAGAGAATACTTAAAACGAACAGGCAAACAAAGAAAAATACAAAACAAATGTAATTCGGCTCAGAGTGCCGCTATACTGGAATGACAACCTCTGCAAAGTTAACACCGATCGTACGAGAGTACGGTCTAGCTCGAGAGCCTGTAGCATACATTCTCCTCTTCAGGGACCAATACTGTGTCACGAAATCCATGGACCTTCACACATAACTTCAAGATCAACCAATCACCGAAAGCACTACAGTGTATCCAAAACAACGAGTCCGCCCAAGCGGCAAACGTCACCGCCAAAGCATTGGTTGATATCATAAAGATCATGATGAAACGTGATAAGCAGATAAGAGATGACGACATGGAGTGCTGGCAAGCATGGCCGCCTCTAGATCCCCGACCACTTGGGTGAACTCGTCGTTTCGTACACTTCTTTATGCAATCCATACAACTTGATTGCAAGTGCAAACAGAAAACGCAAGAAAACTCGCAGTTTCCGCAACCTTTCTCGATTTCAAAAAATCTACTTTTGCACCTGTAAAATACGATGAAGAAGTTTCGTGTCTAACACATGACTGCACGGAATTTCCTCCTTTTCTTCCTATGAAGGCCCAATTTTCAACTCGTTCCCTATTAACAAACGTACTCCTCACCAAACCTAAGTGCAAATGCACTGCTCTCAAAATACGTGAACTGCTTCTCCAATAATGGCAAGTTTTCCATTAATTCGAATCGTCTCAAATCTACTAGATCTAAAGAAACCCTTCACTTTTTGGAAATTTTCAATGCTAACTATCCGATTCTTCATCTTTTCAGCTCCTTCCAATGCGTCGCATTCTGCGCTTTAGTGAAGGAGTCCTCCGAACACTCGTTTCAAAGTGAAGAGGGTAGGAAATTCGCCTCCGATTATAGCAGCTATGCTGCGAAGCGCCAAGCACACACTGAGGAGGAAGTTACGTGATCCCACTACCCACCTTAAGTGAACAACTGCTAGCAAGTCCTGCTCAACAGTACGCAAGAAATGCTGCGCCCTGCCAATATCCCATTAGAAAGGCTTACCTTTGGAAGGGCGTGCTCATGCCATTCAAGTACTCAAGGTTGGCGTCACTAAATAGGTCCAATCGGTCACAAGCGATAGCAATATGTATCATACGGTAGAGAGGATACTGTCTTAATTTTGCCATCAAGTCTTGAATATTCTTCTTCGCATCATTTGATCGACCTCAAATTAAGAATGAATATTATCATATAAGAATAAGTTTCATCCATTACAATTTTTTTTAACTAAACAGTTAATCGGAGTAAAATNAGTTTCATTATGCGGAGCGGCCGATGAAGCCTAGTGATGTGAGGCGCAAGCCCACTCCTTGGAATTCACCGGCATCTACGCGCAATAATTGCGAGTAGAGTTTTAGGTTAAGAATATAATAATGTTTATAACAATAAAGATATTAAAGTTTATTCTCATCAAAACAACAGTTATAGAATCATAAAAATAAAAATAGGAGTTAAGTCTTTTAAAAAAACAAAAGTTTCAAAAAGCATGAATTATGTCCGTTTGAAAGTACTAATTTAGTTACTGCATGAATAGGATGAGTATACTGAAAGAAAAGAGATATAATATTAAAGTTATAACTTCGGTGCCTTGTTAGCGGATACTTCGTTCATGTCGCCTTTGCGCTTGTTTGATTTCCGTTTCTCAGAGTTAGTCGTGACAAGGGCATGATAGCGGGCCTTTTCTGATAGTATTTCATCGACGGATATGCCAAAACGGATCGAGGCCTCCTCAATTGTGTAGTACTAAAAAGCATACATTAGTATAATACTTTGTACAGGAACTAAAAATTGCACTTACAGTTTTATCGACACGGATCCTAAGGGTAGTCTTATCAACTAGAACGAATAGGACAGCATAAGTAGGATCTTCTAACTTCTTAGCACGCATCTTGGCAATTAACAAACGTTTCAACGCCTGGGCCATGTCGAAATCAGCACGTTCCGCGGGAGTTAACACTCGGCCAAAAGATATCCATTGACCTATAAAATAGAGAATATCCTAACAGATATAAATATATAAAATTTGTTGGCAATAATAACGACTAGTAACAAGATGGGTGCAATTACGTCCTAAAATGTAGACACAATTAAGATCACGGCTATTGGATATATTTGAAATAGTAGTAGGCAAACTGAAAGAAAAAGAAGGTCTAGGATGTGACAAAACTTAAATGGTTATTAGGAGAAGGGGATAGTGTGTAGAGGGCTCATAGGGATGTAGTATGTACGTAGAATACAAGAAAATAGGAAAGTTGCACAGTGCACCATTCTTTAATAATGCGTTTGGGAGATAACAGTTTATAGTTATCCAAGCAGTTTCACAGATGGTGGGCATTAACGTATGCTGTTTCAGACAGGAATGAAAACTAAAGAACTTGAAACGATTGATAAGATTAGAAATCTCAGAAAATGTAATTGAAAAAATTTTTTTATTAGGAGAATCGTCAATCAAGTGACATGAAGTTCACAATGCAGACACTACACCACAAAAGACGACGGGTGTGTTAAAATGGTCCTAGAAGGATTCAATTGTTCTAGAAGATTCTTTGGGATATAATAAGAGCTCCTGAATGTGGATAATAGTATTCACCTATGTAGACCTTTATAACAGATGTCATGTTGTTATCGTGGCTCAAAACAGCTAGTTATTGCTCATCATTCCTCTAAATTAGTCCGTTTGGTATCGTAGTAAACTGCGTAATGTTTGCGTACGTGATCGTTTATGGATATAATGGATATTGACTGTAATGGTGCTATGGATGGTAAAGGATGGCAATAGTGATGGTGTGAACGCTTTCATTATGCATATATGGAACGAATAATATATATGGCGACAATAAGGAAATACCAACGAGTGTCAAGGTACGACCCATCATAATTACATTTTTTCGTTTTCCAAATGGTTGATGATTCAGTCTACTTTCTTCACTTTTTCTATTATTTTCTTTGCGGACCTTTTTGTTATGCATGCATTGCTTTAGATATATTCAAAAGTTTAATGTAGTACAGCTGAACTCAATGAGTTAGTAATTTGAGTTGTTTGATAGGGTACCAAACTTGACCCATTCTATTCCAAATCGATGTGCGGGCTGATTTAGTCGTAAGAAGTATAAGACCGAAAGGACACGTTCCCACATGATTTGATTTAGTACCAGTATTAAAGTGGTTTAGATTTTTATGCACTTCCTCACTTAATGCTATACTAAGCTCCAATATACAGTGGTGTTTACGTTGACTTCACATATCAGATTAGTATAAGGGCATATGAATGACTTTCGAATATTTTACGTATATTTCGATGAACTCTTGGATACATATGTGTAAGGGATCGAACACAGAACTTTATGATATAAAATGTTTATACTATTCAAAAGGTGTGGCTTTATTTGAAGTCTCATACTAAAACAAGACCGATATTGACAAGTGTCATTTTTTCAAGATTGGGTGGGAAAGACCCAATATTTTGAGAGGTTTCAATGTAGGGAAAAGACCTTAGAAAACATGATTGATCACGTCGAAAAGTATTTATAGTGGATAGTTTCGGCAACACGTCTGGCTTAACGCCGGAACTGACCTTGGGTCAAAATTCTACCGTCTGGTTATGCCCGGTGTTATAAAATGTGATTAGAAAGGTGCAATATTTCGTTATGATTTAATGTAAAGACAAGAACGTTAAAATAGGTTAGATTGTACATACAGAATCCTTAATATTGTTCAATTTCAATTGACCATTGTTCAATTTCAACTGATGATTTATGAAACGATTAGGTGTAAGACGTACTTTGAACCCTTGAGCAATGAACCTGTACATTATCGATTGGTTGAAATGGGCGGTCTTAGGAAGAACCCTTGGTTATTTATTACTTAGGTAATAACCCTAGATGTTAACTATATGACTTTCGAATTCAAGAAAGTATTCTGAGTAGAAAGGAAATAAGAAATGATATACTAGGCTGAGATAACTCACTTCGCTCCAAAGTTTTGTTATGAAGCAGGATTTTCTTTTGGAAAGGAGCGGAGAGCATGTAGTCATGGTGCCTTTGGGAAACGAAAAACTGAAAACTAAATTAGTAAGTGGGGGCTAGAAAGGTATGTAGGTGTTCTACACTTACGGCAAGGTTACAGGTTGAACCATTGCGGTTCACAAAAATCATGTCTGTTGCCAACAGATCACGGTCGTGATCGAATAATGGCTTTCCATAGCCGAGCTTTTCTAGTAAATTTTGCAAGGCCTGCCCCTTCCCCACACCAAAGGGAAGAGGCAGGTTAAAGACCTGTGAAGATAAGACTTTGATCTAAATATTTGGACCAGTTGAAGGGAAACTGTAGGGAAGTATAGTAAACTTACCAACAACCAGTTGGTTCGTGCGAGTTTTCTGACTAATTCCAATTCTTTAGAATTTTCCTCACACTTTGAGCGGACGTGCTCCAGGGTAGTTGCAAGGGAGATGAAGGCAGTACTTATTTCAGTACTGACAGACGTGGAGGACAAGATATTTTGAAGGGTTTCAGGAATAGTTGGCATAATAGTATAGCTAAGAAAGAAACGTAAGGCTTATATACCCGGGTTTGCCGCCAAAACGCGACGCGTGAAGACGGATCTGGAGCAAGGCACCCTTTAGATCAAAATTTGACAGTTCGTTAACTTGGTCAAATGTATCAAAATGATAGGAAGCATAAACCGGAATGAATGGTTAATCATTATTGGTATACCATAGAGGACATTATGTTATACATTGTAAGGGCCAATATGGAACGGAACCTTATAATTGGAGTGTGTGCATACCCTCTAACGTTAAGGGTTAGAGTAGGCATAAGGCCTATTGGTATGCACACTTATGTCACATTAAATTCTTTCGCCCTTACATAGTAGTTTAAGAAGTCATAACAAAGCAAAATAACAAAGATTTAAAAGTTCATTAACACCTATGTCATTGTGCATCGATAGGGTACGGGTATTATTCTACAAGAGGGTCCATTGTTCCATTAAAAAAGGCAACATTAAGAACATTATGACTATTACGAGAATAGCATAAAGGAATGGCCATTAGTTTATTGACCATACAAACGCTTAAATAGCCCTAATTATGATCATTGGGAATTAATTGGTTGAAGGTAAATGAATATGGCAAACCAACATAAAGGAAAGTAGAAATAATTACTAATTGCAAAGGAATTACATGGTCGCTGTGCTAGTCTACATAATTACGGTAGCAATTTAAAAACATCATGCGGGAGAACCCTGGCGTGGTGCTGGGCATACACAATCCAATGCAGTTTGCACCACGGGTAACGCTCCCCAGCGACGAAGAGGCACGCCCCAGCCAAGGAGGAAATAACCTCCGAGAAAGAAACTGCATAAGAGTCAAGGAGGGACCGCCTCAGGCTCGATGGATAAAGGTCCACCACTAACAATCCTATCACAAATAACCTTGAATGTTCTATGTGTCCTTGTTCGATAAAATATATAGGACCAATCGATGCACATACATAGACCCTATAAATAGTACAACGGAGAATGGGAGTAGGTGTAGTAAAAGAGTGTGTAAAATTTGCGATATAATGCGATTTTCTTGTTACGTCAAGAGCACCACAACGAATAACTACGTTAGAACTAGGAAGACTGCAAATATCAATTGCTCTGCAAAAAACGTAGTATATATGCTAACTTGTGGTACGTGCCAATTACAATATATAGGAGAAACAAGCCAATCCCTTAAGTCACGTATTAGTCAGCATCTTTGGAATATTAAAAAAGGATCTCTGTCCACGTTCCTAGTCAAACACTTTGTAAGCACTGGGCATCGAATTGATTCAATTAAAATTGACATTCTGGAACATATACAAGATGAAAGAGAGGGAAGCGTTAAGTCTTTACTACGAGATAAAGAATTGTTTTGGATTAAAACAATGATTACAGCATTTCCTTTCGGTTTTAATGATCAGATTAAAGGTTATGGAAATATATCAGAAGGAGTAAACCCTCTCGAAAAAAGTAAGCATCCATACTTTTGCTACCCCTTAGCTAGGAAGAGAAATAGAGGGAAGAAGAGAAGGACGAGGAAACGAAGAGACTGTACGGAAAGGACTAACCAGATATTAGAACAATTAGAATTTCAGAGAGGAAATGAATTATATAAATACTTCAGAACTCTAAATAAAACTGATATTAACAGATTAATTGACTTAACGTTCAGCCCCTCATTTGTAAATCTTCCCTATGAACTGAAATATAAAATATACGGACTAGTAGCATCCCCATTTTGGAAACGTAGGAAGATAGAAACGGATAACAAGGAAATGACATATGTTAAGGTAAACTATATAGGAAAAGTTATTGAACGTCTGAATATTAGTAGAATATTGAATAGTGGAACTATGAAAAGAAGTATCGAACAGTACATTAACAAAAAAGAGTTGTTTGAAAAAATGAAATTTTGCATAAGCTACATAACCGAGAAACCAATTTCACTCACATTGTGTAACTATAATAAATTCCTTAGAAACTTAGATATAAATGAAATAATGTCTATTAAAACTTCTAGATGCATGTGTAACGAATATAGGGATTACATTAACAGTGACTTAAACCATGTTTGCACCGGGGATTTGAATTTGATTAAAAATGAAAAACTAAAACAATTGTTTAGGAAAGGTACTAAATTTAGGATACCAAGAAGAATTACTAAAGACGAAGTGGTAGAGGGAATTAACTCATTAATTAAAGAAGTAAGTACTAGAATCATAAGTAAAACTAAAACTAATGGAAGGCAAGGGGCTCACATACATGATGAAATTACCAAAGTTATGTATAGAAAGATTAAACCAAAACTTCATAACTTGTTTGATATTGATGAAGTGGAAGGTTATGAATTTAGTTACGATGAACTTAATACGTTACATAAGTATTTTATAGTAACACCGATAGATAAGGCCCCATCAAATTTTAGCATAACATGTAAAAAACTTTATGTAATGATGATAGAAAAAGAGCTTGAACAGAATGATGAAAATGGGGCAACTTACGAAAGAACAGGGTACTCCGAACAGGACGTCAAAACATTACATCACAGAATAATTAGTGGTTTAGATATAAGAGTTATGGAAGTAAATGATGCTTTACCTAAAATATATGGAATACCAAAAATGCATAAAACACCAATTAAGTTTCGATTCATTACAGGGGCTAAACGTAGTACTTTGAAACCGTTAGCAACTACATTACAAAGGATATTGGCTCACATTAAAAAGCATTTCTACAACTATTGCAATGTTATTTTGCAAAGAGTAGGAATTAAGCATTGCTGGTTTGTTGATAATAGCATAAAAGTAGCTAAGGAAATTATTGACATTGAAGGGGCAGTAGAAGTTTTTACAGCGGATTTCTCAAGCTTGTTCACGAGTCTACCACATAGAGTGGTAAAGCAGAGCATGAGGAAGATTGTTTCATTATGCATGAAAGACCATAAGTTCATTAAAGTGTATGATAACAAAGTTGGATACACGGATATTGATGGCGGGGGTAGAACGAAATGCTACAGAAAAGAGGATGTATTCTATATGATAGACTCACTGCTTGATTCAAGTTTCGTATACTATGGAGGAACCGTATACAGGCAGATTAGAGGGATACCACAAGGGGCTTCATGTAGTACACAACTTGCGGATCTAACATTAGCATTTATGGAATTTGACTACATTAAGAATAGGGTTGTTTGTAATGGTAGAATAGTGGATGGTAGATTTTATAATAATACATTTAGATACATAGATGACATATTGCATATATCCAGTAAGGCAAACATTTTTGAAGAAAACATCAAAGAAATTTATGATGGAAGTCTCAATATTGAAAAAACTAATGCACTGCCTAATAAAGCCACCTTTTTGGATTTGGAAATACTAGCAACGGAAGGAACAGTACGTACTAGACTATATAATAAAACCGATGACTATAGCTTTAAGGTAATAAGGTACCCCAATTTTGGATCAAATATACCGAAGAATATTATTTACAACACCTTTCTAACAGAGATGTTAAGGATTAGCAGAGCATGTACTATGTTAGAGGACTTCAAGTGTAGAACTAAAGAATTGTGTGTGACATGCTTAAGTAATGGATGGAGTATTCCCGTTATAATTAATAAGCTACATAAAATTATTACGGATAAAGCATTTATATTTCGAAAATATGGACTGGATGTGTCTTACAGTGTCCCTTTCATTCATGAAATAAAGAGCGCTATATGTAACATTGGAGAAATCAGGGAGAGAGTAAACGCGTGACGCGTATAGGTGCGCTCTAATGATAGGACATGCTGAGAAATAGGCGGGGCAATTATGTAGCTAGCAACATATAAGACAGTCTATTGGCCAGAAGGCAGTTGTTCTCACATCCTCCTTCGCTGAAGTCCACTACTACGAGAATTATTTCTCACCTCTCACAATTAATTTGTTCATTTGTCTCTCTTTGATAACCAGTGTAGCTATGCCTAATCCCAATGATTTGGTAACTTCCTTGGGAACTACTGATGAAAGGGTCAAAGACCCGGGGGCGCCAAGGAAGTCACACAACCGGTCTAGTTCTTAGCCCCGAAACCGGAAGTGTGGTGAAAACTTTCTTAAACTCTCCATTCTGTATTGAATCTATGTTATCACTCCTATGCTCTCTATGCACAGTAATGTGAAAACTTGTAGGAACTAATCTAACAAGTCATAATAGTTTCATTAAGCGGATTTCGCATCCGCGTCACGGCCGAGTGCGACGGCCTCCCACGCATCTCGCCTGGGCTGGTATTCATGAACATCGCCGGGAAGGTTTTAGCCTTCCCGCCGGGTGGACGAGTTTTGCGGGTGAAAAGTTTTTATTCATGAAACCGGCGGGTACCTTCCCGGCCTACCCGGCGGGTGGACGGGAAGGTTCCCGCTTACCCGACCCTCCAGACCTCGGGAAGCTCTACCCGTGGATGGAAATCAGTCACATTTCTAACAATTTTTGCTTTCCATTAATGAATATAGGCAGTATATTGCCTTACTAGGATTCTAAAGGGTTTTGCCTTCCGTCTCACATTGCTAGTTGAATACTATTCCCATTCTCAGCTCATTTCTTTCAGTAGTGCTTGGACAATGTTCGATTTTCTTAGCAATGTGTGCTACTTCACTGCTAACGATATTCTCATTTCGCCCTTCAATAAATTCTTGGAAATTTTGGAAGTTTTGACACACCCCAGATTTATCTGGCTCTCGAAATGACTAGTCCATTCACATGTCGTGAAAACTGCACATGATTTCAGGGGTTGTCATTTCTGCATACATTGAATCTTTGTATGATGCCAAAATTGTAGCATTTCGATAATCATTATTGTCGCAGTACGATACCTAAGTAAAACATCTTCTTTAATTCCAGTTACCCATATGTATGTTTCGATGGATTTTTTTTTTCATTCTGCATTCTCAAAATTCAATTTGATGGGGAAATTTAGCTAGAAAAAAGATTGATAGAAAATCAAGAACTTCTTAGAGCGAAGACAACGTTGTGGTATTGGCGAGGAAAAGTGCAGCACTCGATACTCGATAGGTCTTGGCGACAACCTATGACCGCGTTTCAGTGACACTTTTAGATGGTGAGAAAACTTGATCGCTTCTTCTATGTTAAGAAGGGAAAGGCAAGTTGACCAAAAAAAAACTGGAATCTAAACTAAATTCTAGGCTAGGCTGTATTCCGATGATAAACCGATGATAAGAATCCGACTATATTGCACATAATGTCGAAAAAATATGGGAAGGGGTAGTTTCCGCTCGGATTCTTCCTCGAAACATTCAAAATTCCCGACTTCGTGCCTTTCATATGCCAAAGTGCGCCCAAATTAGAGTACAAGTGCACGCGTAGCGGTCTTCCCGCCTCCTGGTCTTTCATGAATACAAAACTTACCCGTACGGGTGACTAGGAAGGTTCCCGCCGGGAACCAGCGGCAGCGGGTAAAGACCACGCCCCTTCCCGTTCCCGCGCGTTCATGAATACCAGCACTGGTCTTCACACTGGGCCACGGTATTAACCGGGCCTCAGCAGGCCAGACGAGTCCCGTAGGACTCCACTCTCCGCCGAAGCGGAGAGTAGACTGAAGCCTACCTGCAAAGTGAGGCCCTTATATACCCCTCTCATTTGATAAGGGTTACCACGTGGCAATAACAAACCCGCACCATTCTCGGGTTAAACCCGCAACAAAGCCAAAATGATGTCTCCCGCCGGAGCTCCTGATTTTGTCCCGAAAGTGATAAGAAAGCTTTTTGTCAGGCGGGACTCCCGAGCGAATGTCTGAGATCTTTCGCAAATGGATGCGTGCGCCTGATAGCCGCATCTGGTATAAATTGCCCTTATCGTGCATTTATAGCTCGAGACAAGCAGTTATTTTCTTCCATAGTTCGTCTATATAATGGTCTCCGCATCAAGTACGGGAATAATAAGAAGAGTTCCTTGCGTTGCCGTAGTCAGTGTCCGTTCTGTTTTTCATGTTTGTATGTAAAGCGATCAAGCGGTTGCCGTACATTCGATGTGAATTGACCAGAATGCTGCCTGCACCAGGATTTTATTTGTGAACGATGGCGGGATACATTTGACACCACGAAGAGTCGAGACCTTAGGGATAATCACGAACTAAGATTGCAATCTGCAATAGATGCAATAGATCTCGAAGATCCATTTTGAGGTGGGCGACTCTTGGATCTGGTACGTACCTCCGGCGTAGACTTAGCGGGGCTATGATTCATGAACGTATAACCAAGCAGAAGCAGACTAGCAAACCAACTTTTGCGTCCTTCGACTCCTAGTGCATTCCATACGAGAACCAATTACGCTAGCCAGCCTTAGTTTGACTGGTTATGGTTTGGTGAGTCCCTGCCCGGGATGTCTGTTGTGAGCTCGAGCCGTGCGCTGGGTCCCCATCCGTTTGCCTAACCATCAAGAATTCTCCGCTATGCAAGAATAAAATGACATGCAGTTCAGTTTCTTTATTCACACTTTTTCCGAAACTTCTAGGGAGAAGCTTGATAAAGCACATGTTCGTGCATGTATTGAAAATTTCTTTATCTCAGTAGCGTCATGACGTCATTCTGCATTGAAAAGCATGTACAGTGATAACTTCATGCCCGTCCAGACAAAAATTTGTCTGAAATACTCGTAAGCAGCTTTGTTAATTGCCTTTTCGTCTTTCGTCGTTGTTCCCTTCCAATCGTTCATCCTTACAGATACATCTGAAATGAATCAAGTAATGATGTAATTTTTCAAGAAGGAACGACACTTGATCATATTTTGTATCTGTCTTTCCTCTTTTGCTTCTCCGAATATCACATACTTTCTCATATAGTTTCTTCCTCTAAAATTTCTCGAACAATTTTCGTCGCTGAAATAAAATCTATAGCAAGATTTGTTCTTGTACTATTTATTGCTTCTAAAATATTAATAGATTTGGTTGGTTGTTTCAGACAGAAAACCTAAAAATCTGGGTTTGTAAAGTGTACGAGGATGAGAATTGTCATTTTGCTTACAACACTAACGGGTAATTCTTTACACGTAAAAACATATTTGTACAAATCTTGTAATTCCAGACTTTTGCTTCGTTTAGTATTCATTCATATAGGCTTCTTCTGAAGACGCCACCCATTCACTCAAGATAGTTTTTCTTCCAGGTTTCGTCCTCACAGAAGATCCTTCGTGTACGCCTTCCAAAATATGGCTTGACGTAGTGATCGTGATCGACACTTCTGTTGGTATGTCAAATGCGGGAGTCACCCAGGCTAGTGAGAACTTTCCTATCAACTTATGTATAGCGACTTTTTTTAATCATTATGCGAGCTATAATATCACCACCAACCGCTCATGCACAACCGCTGAGCAATGTTTATTCGTGCACTGGTGACACTAGTGCTGTTGTGCGGAAGAAACATCCCGCATAGTGATGGCACACTCGGTAGGTTCGTCTATCGCTTTGGCTGCTCATCGGACTCTAGCCAAGATTCATCGAATGTGCATGTCTGAGGAGGCATTTGACGGGGAAGTAGGCGAATTCATGAAAATTGGAGCGCTTTCAGGCCTTTGAAAACGTCGGCCAATAAAAGTGTGCTGTTAACAACCTGTATGGCATAAGAAGATTGAAGTTATAGCGACTTTGTTATTAGCACAGGATGGAGCCTGAAATTTATTTGTAATTTTTCGCCGCAAAGCACCTTGCTCAGATTTTAGCGAAATCGGGCAGTGTCATGCCCCACACTGGGACAGAATAAGGGATAACTGTTTTTATACACCGATCTAGCTGGTATAGGAGTAGTAATAAAATAGTCGGTAAAATAAAAATATCGGTAAAATAAGTAAAAAAGTAAGTAATAATCACGAATCGGTAAAATTCGGTGAATTTTACCGATTCGTGATGCCAAAATACTCCTTTTACCTAGTTGTCACTGCTTCTCCTATTTTTCCGCAGACAATCAAGACATAAATTCCAGAGACCATTTATTATTTTTGGATTCCCTAATTGTGCTGCACGTTCTTAATACGTTTCACGTATGGTGGCGGTCAGTCATCCTTGCATCACAGAATGCCGCGCCGGCGCCCCATTGCGCTGTATCAGGTAGCCGCTATACTCCTCGAGGAATATAGCACCCTGCGTCGCCGTCGCCGACGACGGCGGCCGCCGGTCGGTAATGCTAAGGCGACGACGTCATCGTCGGCGACCAATTGCGAAATCCCTAAATTGAGAGGCGCCGCCGCAACAGGCGCCAACATCGGCGACGATCGGTCGCCAATATCGGCGACGGTCGGTCGCCAAAGTTGGCGGCCGCCATCGCTTGCGACGGCGACCGCCGCGACGCCCCGCCCACAATCGATGCGCATTTTCCTCACAGTCGCCAGCGACGGCGACGCGCGGTGCTATAGTCCCCGATGACTATAGCAGCAGTGTCACCTCACTCACGCATGAGTGGCGCGGCAGAGCAGACGAGAGGTATTCTGTGATGCAAGGATGCTCGGCAGCCATTGTAGACTTTCAATGATTCAAGCGCATGAGCAAAATTATTGTTTATTGTTTATTGTTTACATGAGACATCTCATGCTATCAGTACAAAGACCAGTTACAATCACAAATGTACAATTATGTACTTGTTCGCCTAGGAAGTAATCATCATTTAATATACAGTGCGTTCCATAAATATGTAGGCACCCCCAAATTTGTCGGTATCGCCATATTGCGCCGATTTTCGGAAACTCCCACCAAGTCTGTTGTATTTGGCATGTCTTAAAACCCCTTGTCCGAAATTTTTATATCACGCGCTCAGAAGCGTGCTCCACGGTATCAAATTTTCTATATCAAAACGATATCAGACCGTTTCATAAATATGTAGGCAGTCGAAAAAACTATTCATTTATTTGAAATAAACATAGCTTAGTACTTTGTGGGACCTCCTTTGTTATAAATTACTTCAAAAATTCTTCTTTGCATTCCATCTACGAGGTTTTCCAAAGTGCTAGCCTCTATTGAATCCCATGCTCCTCTCACAGCGGTTCCCAGCTAATAAGGTTCCATACTCTGATAACTAGGCAAGGCAAACGCAGCAGAATCTGCTGAGCCACGCCCCCAGGAAGTGGAAGGCAGACATTGCTGCATGATCAAGAATTGCTGCGTTCCTAGTTTTGAGAGCAGCAAACCCTGTGTTTCGGCTGCGTTAAGGGGGCAGCTTGCTGCCAGGTCAACCACTGTTCCGTTGAACCTGCGTTCATCCCCTTCATTGTCACGTGATGTCCCACCCCCTGGGAGGTGTATATAAGACAGTCGTTGAGCGTCAGAGCTCAGTCCTGTCTCCGCTCCGGCGGAGACTAGGCAAGCTCTGCGGGGCTTGTCTGGCCGGCTGAGGCCCGGATTAAACCGTGGCCCNAAACTATTCATTTATTTGAAATAAACATAGCTTAGTACTTTGTGGGACCTCCTTTGTTATAAATTACTTCAAAAATTCTTCTTTGCATTCCATCTACGAGGTTTTCCAAAGTGCTAGCCTCTATTGAATCCCATGCTCCTCTCACAGCGGTTCCCAGCTAATAAGGTTCCATACTCTGATAACTAGGCAAGGCAAACGCAGCAGAATCTGCTGAGCCACGCCCCCAGGAAGTGGAAGGCAGACATTGCTGCATGATCAAGAATTGCTGCGTTCCTAGTTTTGAGAGCAGCAAACCCTGTGTTTCGGCTGCGTTAAGGGGGCAGCTTGCTGCCAGGTCAACCACTGTTCCGTTGAACCTGCGTTCATCCCCTTCATTGTCACGTGATGTCCCACCCCCTGGGAGGTGTATATAAGACAGTCGTTGAGCGTCAGAGCTCAGTCCTGTCTCCGCTCCGGCGGAGACTAGGCAAGCTCTGCGGGGCTTGTCTGGCCGGCTGAGGCCCGGATTAAACCGTGGCCCAGTGCAACAATTGGCCAGACGAGATGCTGGGCTGCGGACGCGTGCGGATGCGGAAGTCCGCCTGCGTCCATCGAGCGCTGCAGCTGATGGCGCGCACGCGTTCGAGAACATTTTTGAGGAAGCTTGGGTAACCATGAGCTTACCCGAGTCTGCGTTAGGAACACCGCTGAATCTGAGACTCGTCCAGTTTCAACTGCCATCCCTGGTTTACGACATGTTATCCAGCTCTTCGCCCCCCCCCCCAAAAAAAAAAATAGCAGCCTTTTAAACGGGAACGCAGCTCGTGGGGCGACAAAATAAGCTTTGACTCCGCGGTGTGACTGCTGTAGAAACGTGTTCGGGCTGCGTTGGACGTTCCGGAATCACTCGGTACCCATTCCAGCAGGACGAACGCAGCTATATCTCCGTTCTTGCCGCTACCATGGCAGGACTAACGCGGGATATGGCTGCGTTCCAGCTCTGACATTGCTGCCATCCTAGATTCATGTGCTGCCATTAACGTGCTCCCCTATTTTAGCAGCAGTCGGGGGGACGATGGCAGCAATGGAGGGGACGATGGCAGCAATGGGGGGAAAGGCCACGCCCAATTTGGGGTTTGAAACCGAAGTATTACTGCTGGAGAAACGCGTTCGTGCTGCCGTTGGGCTGCTCTGTTATCTGAGTACCTTCGTTCTTATACCCTGGTGTAGAAATAATATCGAGTAATTCAAGCTTATTGGTACTGCCTACATATTTATGAAACGGTCTGATATCGTTCTGATATAGAAAATTTGATACCGTGGAGCAGGCTTCTGATCTCGTGATATGAAAATTTCGGACAAGGGGTTTTAAGACATGAACAATGTGGAAACGCCTGGAGGAGGGTCCAACGGTGATTATGCGTGCGTCGGCGTCCGAAAGTAGCTGAACGCCTGCGGATGGGTCGACAGATGGAGAAGAGATGCGCCGGTGTAAAGTAGCGAGAAAATTCTCAGAATCAAGTCTACCTTTGTTTCAATATGTTCTCTGGCGCCTAAATACAGTGAGAGAGTACCAATCGCCTGGCCTCAGCAGTGACTACGATATCATCACTCATACCACACCATTCCACCTACATCACGTACCTTCCTGCGTGTTCTACTCTGAAGTCAAATGGCGACCTATTTGGCGAGGTTTGTTTGGCAACCTAGGAAACGGGTTTGCCAACTAGCCAGGCAAACGAACTCCGCCAAATGTCTTGCCAAACAAGATGTTCCGCCAAATGGATGGCCATACAAACCTTGCCAAATGGGTCGCCATACAAACCTTGCCAAATGGGTCGCCGAACCTCACCTAAGGTGTCTTCATGCAAGCGCTGATTACTGCCTCGTCATATAAACCTTTCACCTTCGCACTACACTTGACGTTTTAACAGGTGGGGATCAGATCCAGGATGTACCTCGGATCTGGGCCAGCAACATCCATTGATGCAGTGCACGACGGAACGTGGCTCCTGGATCTCACCGGGATCGGTAAACGTCGGGCATTTCTGGATGTCCTTGGAATCCGCTGGATCCTGCCGACCGTGCGCTACGATGCGCAACCCACCGAGGATCGCGGAGACATCCTCGATCAAAAATATTGGCTTGGATTGGTACCAGCTGGGAAATCCAGCTCATTGTACGCCTCCGTATTACAACACGTATCTCAAACTTGGGTAACTGAACCGACGCATCCACTCGAGACCCGAAGCGTCGTATGTGCTTGTCCCGGGAAATGGGTCGCCAACATCTTCTCCCGCCATTTGTCTTGCCAAACACCCGGAAAATGTTTCGCCAACATATTCTCTCGCCACTTGTCTTGCCAAACACCCGGGAAATGTGTCGCCAACATATTCTCTCGCTACTTGCCTTGCCAAACACCCGGAAAATGTGTCGCCAACATATTCTCTCGCCACTTGCCTTGCCAAACACCCGGAAAATGTGTCGTCAACATATTCTCTCGCCACTTGCCTTGCCAAACACCCGGAAAATGTGTCGTCAACATATTCTCTCGCCTTTTGTATCGCCAAACATACTTGTAGTCCGTTCTCCCGGAAAATGTCTTGCCAAGCAAGATTTTAACTCGTAAAATGTCTTGCCACACACATTCTCTCGCCAAATAGGTCGCCATTGAACTTCAGAGTACCCTCAATTGTGTCTGAGCATGTCTGAGCACACCGCACCGTCCTCTTTTATATGTTCAAGCTTATTGTTATCAATGGATCAGTCAAAACAAACAAAGAATGGTAAACCATTTCCCGTGTTTATTCCAGGTTAAATCGGTTACATATAGCTGAAATTACCTATTTTACTCGAGAGCATGATAAAATTGCTCTGAAAGAGGCAAGCAATTCTCTTTGATCATTTTTTCATGTGGTAGGGCATTTCCGAGAAACGGAGCAATTTGGATGACCATAATTCTGCTATGATGGATGAGACTATTAATCATACCTGTATATCTATGATCTCTCATTCACGGAAACATATTCAGGTCCTTGCTGATATCTCATCAGTTTTCGGAGAAACAATCATTGCTCAAGGAGAAGGAGAACATTCTAGAGTTGCAGTTGTTACATATGACTCGAAAGCGGAAGTGGTAAGCAGTGATTACCTGAACCATTTGTTTCATTCACAGGCGAAGGCTACTCTCTTCCAGAGACATAGCCTAACTGACTTCAAATCTACAGAAGAGATGATGGAAGCAATCTGGGATATTCCGTGCAGTAGTGAGACTGTTTCGAACCTTAAAGCGTGAGCCATATTTCTGCCCTGTCTCTTCAACTACCGACCTCGGAGTACCATATTAGAATATGTCCAAAATAGCGAACATTTCTTAATTGCGGGTTTTGCATCTTTCTATCTCATGCAAAACAGAATTTTCAAGTCCCCTGAGTGAACACGAAGGAATACGTGTAGGCACATATTGGACAGCATAACTTGGGTGTGTATCGTCGTGAGGAGAAACAGGGCGGGGTACTTTTTTGTGATTGGTTCGTTCGATATCTCTCCCGCCCATCACGGTTGATTCGTTCCCTTCGCGCACGATTCCACTATACATGACTATGCAAAATTCGAATGCGACCTGGATAAGTTGATCGTAAAGGGCGGGAAGACTCCGCTTCGTTTTCCCTCACGTTGATACACACCCATGTAACTTGAAAAGAAAAGTGTATACTTACTTTATAAACACCTGGCAAGCTGCTGGCCTAAAAAGAAGAAGTGGGGCGAGTAATAAAAAAGCAGATTCTGTGCCACTGGAGCTGATGAACCGCCAAACGTGGCGCGTACAAGCTCGTGCATGTGCGTCCCTTAGCCCGAGGTGTGCGGCGGAACCGCAAGGCACGACGCGTACGCACGACTGCATTTGTCGCGCTGAGAGTGGCAAATTCGATTCCCGCCGCCGTCAAAACATTTTTGTACTGGTCGGAATTGCTTCATCTTGAAAATGAAGTGTGATAAGCGAAATCGAATGCACGTACGAGAATTCGCCTGCAGGGCCCATCAGAACGTGGAAATTAAGATGAGTTAGAGCTCGTGCTGAAGCTCTCAGACTCCAAATCAGCTAATGCTTTTTGGCGTTTTTGATTGAGGACGATCCGCTCTATCTTTTAACTGTGTTTCAGATTTCTAGGTCTTCATATCTTTTTGGGAACTCGATTGGAATTTATTTTTCATGTCTTCTGGTCTCCCATCTAACTCACTCAAGCAGTAGCAAACTTTGTGGTGCAATAATAGGGCTAACGAATGATTGCTCAAAATTATAGAAAAGGTAAAGCTGATCGTCTTCTATGTACACATTCAAAAGCACTTGTTGATATCGAGTTACTCAGGCACTCGCACCGGCCGAGGGCCGGCCGAATTCGAGTGACCGGCCGGGCGGCTCGCCAAAACCGGCCGAGCGGCGGGCGACTTTGAGAAACCGGCTGAGCGGCGCGTACAAATTTAAATGCCGGCTCAATTACCGGCCGAGCGGCGCGCGATTTCAGGCACACCGGCTGAGCGGCGCGCGGATAATTTTTGTGATTAGAGGTACTATTAATAATAGTAGTTGCTTGAAGACACTACTGAAGATTGCAATGTACAGTTACGACAAGGGGTGCAAACCACACGGCGTAACAAGTCCAGTAGTGCTCGCCTAGCTTTGGGGTACAGGATAGTGATGGCTAGCCCTCAAAACGGATCCGCTGATATGTCAGGGGTACGCTGGTGAACGGAAGTGAGTAAAACATCACCCAGCGGCATTGCAAATATGGGAAAGGAAAAATGTACCGGCGCCAAGTAGCGTGGAGACGTCGTACAAAGAGTGTATGGGATAAAGCAGCGCTGAGAGGACCATCCATGAACACTTCATAAATACTCCATTCTCACTCGGACGTTTGGTAGATCCATGTTGAGAACATGGATAGAATAGCAAACTTACCCATACAATTGTGAAATTATAGCATGGGCAAGTATCATTATAGTGTGGGCAACTTTGAAACATCTGTAGCTCTCCGAGCTCATCTCTGGTCCAAAGATATCAGCATCATCTCTATACGGTGTAGACACCCATTAGGCTCAAATCCACTGACCAAAAGCTTGTTAACTCTGTACGCGTTAGCATACGAATTAAGACTCAAGGACTGCCCTTAAACCCTTAGATGATCATAGTGAACTGGTCAGACTTGCACACCTCAAGGTGAACCCCAAACCAGGCACGCTAGGTTTCCACAAGCTCAGCATGTGGCCCAGCATACTGGTAAAATGATGAGCTCATAGAAAATGAAGCTATTACTGGAGTGGTAGAGTCCCTGAATAGCAGCACGGATGGCCTAGTGGGTTACGCACTGGATTATCAATCAATGAAGAATGTTGGTGAGGTAGGTTCGGATCCCGGCAGATGAAAGGAGGCATATCAAAGGCAGATTTTTTTAAAATTTCTTGCATGGGTGGTGTTTGTTTTCGTTCAGGTACTCTGGCTAAAAACGGATTCCGAATATAGACCCAACAACCGAACGTGAATTGAAGCCTTCCGGTCGAGCGGCGGGCGATCTCCGGCCGAGCGGTGCATCCAAAATCGGCCGGGCCGGTTTTCCGGTGGCCGCTCGGCCGGTATTCGCGCGCCGCTCGGCCGACGCGAGTGTCTGAGTAGGGAATTTCAGCGCGGGTCAAAATTACCCTACTTTTCTACGATGCTGACGAGCCCTGTGGGCGAATTCTAGACTATGCAGTCGCTCAAGTTTCCTTATCACACTCCATTTTCCCACGTTTCCACCTTCCTCACCTCACACTGAGTTGCGAAATGGTTCCGATCCATGCAGAAATGTTTTTTGAAATGAAAGGGGAATCGAACTCGCGGGCGCGACAAATGCCAGCGCTGAAGGTATGCGCTGCCAATCAATCCTGTTTCGACACGTAACAGCAAGATCCTTTCCACTAGCAAGGGCTAGGTTCTCAGTTGCCGAATACAAGCCCCTTGTCATAGAGGCTGCAGTTGTTAAAATGGGCGGGGTGGGAGTGTCATTCAAATTGATGTTCGGTTGCTATTCGGTGAATATTCGATGGCTATTCGGCCTCTAAAGAAAACGTGAATAGCAGTACAATATCGCTCAACAGCAGGCGAACAGCAATTCGAATGACATCCCAATTCGCTCATTTTAGCAACTGGAGCCGCAATAACAGGGGCTTCACTCCGGCGAGTGTCTGAGTTCGTTTACAACAATGGTTTACTGCCATCCCTTATCCTTTTCCTAGTTTTCCACTAGAAAGAAAATAACGCATAAAAGCCTGAGTTGGGCTACAGTATAGGTCAGCTAGACTCAAGCTTTTCCACTCCTAACCACATGAGAACTGCGCGTCCGTTAAGTGAAAAGATGTGCGTCCTTTAAGCATTTCAACGAGTTAGTCGTTTTCGATGTTCTCAGGCTTATCTCCTCGATATTGACTTTTTTGGCGACGAAGAGTGATGGTATAGTTCCCGCAACGCTTTATCCATTTTATTATTGGTTTTATCTCATTGTGAGCGCATGAACTCCTTAGTTTCAACATAACTAACTTAGGCCATAACCTGCTTCATAACGGTAGCACAGACGGGAAAATTGAAGATCATTAACGAAATTAGAACGGAGATCCGGGATTGCTTTAGGATAAGTCAAACAAATCGGACAGCTATTTCAATGCAGCTTTCGTAAGCTCTCCAATCCTTTCTTTGATCGAAGTATTTCAAAATCAAAAGCAATCAATCAAAAGCAAGGTATTACTTCGATGAAATTCACAACCAGCAACTGCCACAATAGTGGAAGAAGAAGTTGAATGCTTTTTCCAAGGAAATTTCTCAGCTTTCTAGCTGCATTGCCTTAACTTAGCCCCAATTCCCAAGTTTGAATGCGTTTTATATAGTTAACAGACACTGCATGGAAAAATGGTAATTCATGTACAGTGTCGATCAACTACTTTCGTATCACACAATACAGCTCGTCTGCTTTCCGACCGTTTTCTTGGGTCCTTTATCGTCATCGACAACGATAAGCCTGAGAACATCGAAAACTGCTAACTCGTCGGAATGCTTGAAGGACGCACATCTGTTCATTTAAAGGACGCGCAGCTTTTCATCTAAGTGGCCCCGAGTGGAAAATCCCGAGTCTAACTGAGCTAGACTGTAGCTCAGCGCAGGCTATTTTCTTTCTAGTTTCTGCTTCCCGCCGTGGAGCGCTCGAGCCCTATGGTTGCGCTTGTCTTCTTCCCCCTCAAATACGACCCCCCCCTCATCCGCGCCGCCCCGTACGCCACCCCCTCCCCTATGTGAAGTTCTCATCAGGCGCTTGCTCAGAGATTCCGAGAGGACAAACTCAGCCCGAACACGTTTCTACAGCAGTTACACCTCGAGGTCAAAGCTTATTTTGTCGCCCCATAAGCTGCGTTTGCTCCCCCCATTGCTGCTATTGGGGGGCGAAGATCTGGTTTATGTGCCATAAACCTAGGATGGCAGCTCTATCTGGGTGAACCTCAGATCAAGCCGTGTTTCTAGCGCAGACGTGGGTAAGCGCATGCTTACCCAAGCATACCCAAAAATGTTCTCGAACGCGTGTGGGTTTCCCGTTACAACGCTCGGTGGACGCAGGCGACTTTTGCACCCGCGACGCATCCGCACGCGTCCGCAACCCGACACCTCGTCCGACCAATGTTTGCGCTAGGCCACGATTCTANTTGCTCTGCTTGTTTTTTTTTATAATCATGAGCAATTATTTAATATATAGATATGATCATGGCTAATATTTACATTACTTTCACTTGCCATCTCCAAGGTGGCGAATACCCCACTTTATTCCGACGCCCTACCCTCTCTTTCGCCCATTTTCTGCACTTGATGGGCATCAAAAGCGGTGTTACTCAGGCGACAGCCACGCAGCGTGCCAGATTCTATAATAATTGGCGCACATCTTAAATTCCACTTAAAAGCTTTGTCGCCGAGGGGCAAGTGAGGCGCGAGGCAAGTGGCTGCCGTCGAGCATGCAGCGAGTTTTGCACCACGCAGCAAGAATGCTATGGGCCATTCCTTTCCACAGCTCGCTGTGCTAGCCCGCTGCGGCAAAGTACCGTGAGTGACCACCAAGCTCGTGTTGATGTCAGAAATTTTTATGATTTAAATTTCGAGTAGCTTTTCTCCAATAACAATGGTCTGCCTCAATGAAATATAGCAAACCTTGGATGGGCGAAGAAAGCTATACTTACCTATGAGTCTAAAAAGGATATGACACTCCAAACATCGGCGACAAAGATCGACTGCATCTTCGACTGCATTGGATCGAAATAAACTGTAGGCAGGTGAGCTTGGAGAGTCTGAAAATAAGAATTGGGTATCCGCAAAGCCCATGCTTAAATGACCCAACGAACCGGTCAAAGAGAAAACGACGTGGTGCAGTGGCTCAGCAGGTTTGTTCTTGAACGACCCTTGAACCACTCTGAGCAGAGATCTATGGTCATTTGCGGGAAACACAACCTGGAAGAAGTACAACGATCATTGTGAGAAGAGTCATGTCCTAACGGCCAATGAAAGATTGTACAGTGGTCCGCATGATGTTAAAGAAATATCAATCCCCTATATCAAGTAATAAGTGGACAGATGTTGCTAAGGTCCGCAAGCTATCATTCGTCAAAAATAAATTTATGGCCATTTTGATTCTTCTTCACGAGCACCTTCTGATACCGTCGAAGGAGATTCGCTCGACGCCGTTTAGTCATGCTGATCCGTAGGTTCTGACACATGCAGAAATTCGACCGCAGAGGCTTAGGTAGCAGATATACTCCATGCAGAGAATAGCATAGGCGTCGCCGTCGTGAGTGCCACGTTAGCTTCGATGTCTATCGGTTGCTGGTGGCGTCAGACCTCACACAACGAATATCCATAAAAATAAACATGGACAAGCGACGGTGACGTATTACGCTGTTCTCCATTGAAATTCATGTAGAATGTGACCGCTATTGCGGCGCAGCCTATCTTCCTGCAGAAGCGAAAGGAATAAATACGGATCCGGATGGCCCGACTATGTCGTCGAAAGACAGAGATTTCTCCTAATGGATGAGAATGCGGCAAAAGGTTAGGAACGACAAGATTTACGACACAAGATTTCCGACGCCTCTGACTTTGTATCGTGCTCAGGATTGCTTTCTACAGCATGGTATCAATTGAAAGCCATTGTCAATCAAGGGTCTTGATACTAATCCTCTCTAAAAATATACACTTCAGTTTCTGGAGGGGAATACTGTTTCATATTGGCAGACATATTTTAGGTGTCTTCGTTTATACCTGAAGACAAAAACAAGCGGAAAAGAGCTTGGGGTGAATCGAGAAAATTCCACAGAGGTTCAAGCTACACGGCGTCAGGCAAGAACTGACATGTATAGAAACACGAAGGAATCGTGTCCCATTACTACTAAATGATAACAAATACAGAAAAAAAACTACTTTTACAATACCTTATGTGCCCGGAGAAGTTCCAAAGGAAACAAGGTAATCTCATTCGCATCTGAGGGAATCCAGTAATCTTCTCCGAAGATGCTTTCTCTGGCTGTCGACCAAAGCTCCCCTAACTTGGATGATACTTGCGCCAGAGAAAATAAACTGAAAACGAAAACATATCTAATTCGCCTACTAATTAATGAATATTACGAATAATTGAACAGCACTATTTAGCAGCACACGAAGATAAAGAACTCCAGGGGAAGCTTGAAATCCAGCGAATCGGTTATAATTTTCCGCAACAGAGAACAGAGCAGCAAAGCGTCCATCGGATCAGAGCGAGATTAAGTGTTCTTTAAGTAACTATACTTGATTTTTGTCTGATTTTGCGTGCAGCAGAACCAGTCACAACCGGAAAAATCCAACTACATCATGATGGGACTGTGCGTTGCAGAAACATCGAACTTCGTTAACCTGTTACGCGTTGATGTGTTAATTCGTTAATCCGTTAGGAGCCGAATGCATACCTCCTCCCAACTGCTCCCAAGTTGGCAGCAGGACCTCCCAGCTGAAGCAGATTATGTTGGTGAGTGTGAGCGGAAGTGGGGAACTTCTCGCTCTTAACTCTGAAAATGGTCTCCATACAGGCAGCTAAGCTGGGAGGCTCCCGCCGAAAACTACGGAGCAGTTGGAGGCACTATTCCACATTAGGGGCCCCAAAATTTTCAAAAAATTTTTTCGGCGAAACTTTGCATAGGGAGGTTATTTGAGGTGCTGAACACGAATATCGCATTCATTTTGTACCGTAACCCCATTTTGGTAGGGTTACGGTAGGTTAACCCAAGATACGGTACCTCATGGAATTCGCTGAAATTTTGCCCAGGAGGGTTATTTGAGGTGCTGATCACGAATATCGCATCCATTTTGTACCGTAACCTCACTTTTGTAAGGATACGGTAGGTATACGGTATGAAATTCAGAGAAAATGCCAATTTCACGGAGAAGACGAAGGTGGCATGCAAAATGATGTTGATATTTGTGATCAGCACCTCAAATAACCCCCCTGTGCAAAATTTGAGCGAATTCCATGAGGTACCGCATCTTGGGTAACCCTACCGTAACCCTACCAAACTGGGGTTACGGTGCAAAATGAATGCGATATTCGTGTTCAGCACCTCAAATAACCCCCCTATACCAAGTTTCGACGGAAAAATTTTTTGAAAATTTTGGGGCCCCTAATGTGGAATAGTGCCCAGTTGGAAGGAGGTATGCATACGGCTCCAGAATAGGAAAAAAACAAAGATTTTCTCGAGTGCTGTCATTAAAACCGGATTTCTGCCAGTTTTGTGACTTTTGTATGCACCGTGGCAATAGCTTGGCGAAAGGATCAAAATAGATTGATACATCCAGCAAGCACAGCGCATTTAATATCAGAGCTAAGGCAAAGCAACGACAAAAATCTGATAAGACCGAGGATGACTCATATTTTGACTTGTTTTTCTTCTCAACATCACAGATTGAACATTTGCGACAAAGCGAACATGGTCTCTAGCCAGAAAGTCTGCCCAGAGTTGTTGCTGCCCTGCCATAGCTTTACTGTTGAATGCACTGTGTCTGTGTTGGAGCCTGAATATTCGTCAGACTGAAACTATTCACCCCGGTCACTGAAATGTGCTTGCATCGAGCTCCTCACAAAGAAAATATAATCGTGCGCTACACCAACAAAACAATTATCACAGTGACTTCGATGGAATAGTTCACATTTACACAACTACACCTCAGAGTTGCTGATATTATTGAATAATATAGGCATATAATGCTAAGTAAAGAAAAAATAAGAGAGAATAGTAGAACGGCAAAGCAAAGTAAAAGAATCAAGAAAGAGACAAACAAAATACCTCGGTCTATGGTTATTTCGGCCGTTTGAAGGAGACGGAGGGGGTGTTTGGAGTTCTTCCTCTGCTTCATTTTCTCTATCTCCACTGGCTTCGATGGTACCTACAAGTCTGTTTGGAAATGAAAGCAAATAGCAAACAAAACGGGGGAGAAATAATACTCGGTAAAGAAAAACATGTAAAGGATCCGGAATGCAAAGCTCATACCTCCTTTCTCCAAAACAGCTTGAACAGCTCCTTTCTCTTTCGAGCCGCTAGCTCGCCCCTCTTCATTCATTGTGATTTCAATAACAGGAACTTCAAAACAGCTCCAGCTTTGGTGGAAATCGATTTAAAACATAAAGCGGAACTAAATATAAGTAAAAGTCAGTAAGTATACAAGAAAACAGCACAGATACGAAAACTTATGATTGAACCGGGTGAAAGCTGTGGAATTTTGATCAGTACTTCTTCTATGCTAACAACGTAAGGAAAACATAATAACGAAGGAGAATGGTTATGGAGAAAAATGACGTTATGACCAGCGCGGCGGACCCGCGACGCGGCTTTCATAATAGGGCAGCCAATTGAATAAACAAAGACGACCACCTCGACAAAATAGCATTCGTTGAAATGTAAGCAATATTGATCAGTACCGGTACTGTTTCTTCTAACTCATGAGCTCCTCTGCGGAAGCACACCTTTAATTTATGTCCCCCTTGTGATCTGATTAACATTACTGTAATTTTTTTTTGGAAGACAGAAATGAAGTTCGGCGAATCATTTATTACCAAAGCTCACACAAGTCAAAGTATTTTGTTTGCACGGGGAAATATGTGAAATAGGAGAGTACATACATAACAGCTGAAATGCACTAGTTCAATGTGATTCACAAAAAAAGATAGCTACTGAGCACGAAGTATAATATCAATAGTCATGTTATAATCATAATCGGATCTCTTCACATTCCTACTCTGAAAGATGACGAAGGTACAACAGCTATCGGAGATGATGCAAAAGCATCAATTCTTGCAGAGCATTTTCAAGAGTCATTTCCTGACAACTCCTCAGATGTATCTACATAAAATGGTCAACGGTGGAAATACCATGCGCTTCTAAGGACAGCTCAGTTTAGTTTCAAGGAAATTTACGAAATTCTCTCTAAATTGCCACTTTCGTATTCTGTCACTCCTGACGATGTCCCACCTTACTTCATCCGTAAGATTGCCATTGCCGTAGCGTATCTGCTTGAGCACATTTTCAACTTTAGTTTCATGCACGGTGACGTTCCTGATCGTTGGAAACATGCATTCCTTACGCCAATCCCCAAGAAAGCACCTTTTTGCTTAGAGCCGTATGCATACCTCCTCCCAACTGCTCCCAAGTTGGGAGCGGGAACCTCCCAACCTAACTCCCTGTATGCATACCATATTGGGAGCTGGGAGTGGGAAGCTCCCAACATCTCCCAACATTGCCGAAACGCTCCCTCAGTTCTTAGTAGGGGAGAAGTTGGGAGCGCAATTTTGGTGAAGTAGTTGAGCGGATTTTCGCGCGTATTCATGCACCATTGAATCACTACTCCATTTGACTGCAAAAGTAGAAAATTAGAAACTCCTAAAAAAAGCCATTAAATGCATTGAAATGCTAGTATGCGGGACCCACAATTCTCTCTGCCTGTAAAAATTTCCAGCACAAATTTTCTCCTTACTTTCGGACTCAGAGATTCTGAGAGGACAAACGCAGCCCGAACACCTTTCTACAGCAGTTACACCTCGAGGTCAAAGCTTATTTTGTCGCCCCATGAGCTGCGTTTGCTCCCCCCATTGCTGCTATTGGGGGGGGGGGGCGAAGATCTGGTTTACGTGTCATAAACCTAGGATGGCAGCTCTATCTGGGCGAACCTCAGATAAAGCCGTGTTTCTAGTGCAGACTTGGGTAAGCGCATGCTTATCCAAGCATACCCAAAAATGTTCTCGAACGCGTGTGCGTCTCCCGTAACAACGCTCGGTGGACGCAGGCGACTTTTGCACCCGCGACGCATTCGCACGCGTCCGTAGCCCGACACCTCGTCCGACCAATTTTTGCGCTGGGCCACGGTTTTACCCAGGCCTCAGCTGGCCAGACGAGTCCCGCAGGGCTCGCCTTGTCTCCGCCGAGGGAGACACGACTGAGCTCTGATGGCCGGCGACCGGCTTATATACACCTCTCAGGGGGCGGGACGTCACGTGACTATGAGGAGCAAGAATGCAGGTGGAACGCAGGTCTAACGGCATCACAGTTGACCGGGCAGCAGCTTGCCCCTCTAATGCAATCCAAACACAGGACGAGCTGCAACCAGCACTAGGAATGCAGCAGTTCTTCATCATGCACAATGTCTGCCTTCCATTTTTTGGGGGCGTGACTAACCAGATCCTGCTGCGTTTGTCCTCTCGGAATCTCTGAGTGACTCTGATTGCGATGTGTGTCGTGCTCAACGCATGTAACGCATGTAGCGAATACGTCTTTCCATGACAAGGACTGCTTGCTTGTGAGGATGCGCAGGTAATCTCCCACAGAATTTTGAGAACTCTGCAAAAAAAAACAACGTTGAAATTAACGTTCATGACGGTTCTAAAGTTTTTCAATTGTAATGAGTTCTCGACCTCCTGTTCAGATTTTAACAACGTTAAAAACTCAAAAAAAAAAAACAATTTGGAAGGTGAGGATCGTCGTTGACGAATATGAGTCTGACTTGACTGTGACAACTTCAGTGGACTCATGAAAGCACAAGAAGCTATTAAACATGGCAGAGCCGGTGGGCAAAGAAGTAATGTAAGATCAGCAATTATAATCTACGCAAGTGACTTCAGGTTAGTTTGAAAGTTTATCAAAGAAAGGACTATTTCTATTACGTCGTCAAGAATGAAATGTCTGATCTATTCGAGGTACAAGTTTGACAGTTGATATCTCGTAATTTTTATTAAGGTACTTCCGCGGAAGCAGGAATCGTCATCCATGGGGTGAGTGCAACGAAGGCGACCCAAAATATTATCAAGGTGTTTCAGATGGGTGCTGTTAGCGAACGTACAGTATGTCTGGTTCAATATTTTCCGCTCTGGTGATTTCCATCCTTGAGAATGAGCCGTGAGGCCGACCTGAGATGAAGGTGGATAACGGAGAGATGAAAGCCGTGGTGGAAGCGGATACATAGCAGACTTCGTGTAATATAGCAGTGAGATTTGGGGTTTCCAAGCAAACCATGCTGGACCGTTAGAATCAAATTAGCAGGGTAAAGAAGCTGGACAGATGGGTTTTGCATGATTTGAGCGAAAGTCAGAATGAAACAGTTTGGACGCTGCCTTTCCTTGCGGTTATGGCACAAGCTCGAGCCGTTTTCACAAAGAACTATTACTTGTGTTGAGAAATGGGTTCATTTCAATATTCACAATCGCGTTGGCTGAACCGAGATGAACCATTAAGCACATTGCGAAACCGAAAGTCCACGAGAAAAAAAACTCACGTTGTCTGTTTGGTGGTCCATCTCTGGCATCGATTACAGGTTCATGGAACCTGATGATTCAACAACGGCAGAAGTCTATTGCGAAGAATTGGAGGAAATGGTGAGAAAACGTGTAGTCAAGCACCCGAGAATGACCACCAAAGACGAACCTATCCACTTGCAAGTCGCCACATGTCGCGCAAGCGACGTTCGTAAACTACAGGAGATGGGATTGAGAACTCTTTGTCACCCAGTTTACTTCCCAGATCTTCCTTCGAGTGATTACCTTTCCTTCGAGCCTATGGTCACCTCTAGCAGTGACAAATATTCAATTCGCGACATGATATTGAAAATGCCTTTCATTTTCTTTGCCACTTGCTCTCTAGAGGTGCTAATAATCTTGCTGAAATTGTCAGTGATCGTTAACTGATAGCCGACTCCCAGCCAACGAGGAACTCCTGCATGGGTAAAGTAAACTTACAATTAGTTGGGGCAAATATGCTCACCTAGGTACAGTTCTCGAATATTAAGACGAAATCGGGATCATACTGGTAGGTGAACTGACAGTTCGAAACCGAATTGTGAGCTCACCATAACGCGCAATCTACTACATCCGTGAAGTGATGAGGCCACTGTGAGCAAAAGAGTGTGCGGCGCGAGAGACGCAGACGGTATCCTCGTCATTTCGCAAAAATGTCCCTCGGAAGACTTTTTGCTGCTCATTTCAGCTCGTCAATGTGGTCAGTGTACGACGCATTTTCCTTGAAGATGCAATTCTGGGTGCACTTAGCTGATCAATGTTCTCGTGTCCCGCTCACCACGACCTTTCTTTGTGGGTGATATGACTGCTGAGCCCTGAACTTTCCCAGATCAAAACCAGCATGTTTTTGAGCGTGAGAATGGAATTTTTGGACTTATTTCATCAAAATTTGAAATCGGATATCATTGGTCATTTGAGTTAGAACGGTGGCACATATCACGTTAGCCATGAAATACCTGATGCAGTGGTATAACTGCGCAGTCTGAAAACGTGGATTATTTGATGGTTGGAAGATTGAATCCTTTGGTTGATAGAAGGATTTGCAGAAGCAACACATCCCAACGCCACAGTTGTCAGTGAACTCTGTGCTTCTTCATGATTCCAGAACAGAACTGACGCTTAACTGAGACCTCTATGCTGATGGCATAAATAAAATACCATCAAGGTGGCAAAGTTGTATTGATAGTTTTAGGGTATAATTCGACTGACCGGCTTGGCTTTATGTTTTCGATATATTGAAAACAAAGTTTTGGTTCAGAATCAGACATTTCATACTTGACGAGCTAATAGTAAATACTGGAATGATCAGATGTGGGAATGCGTGCAATCTTAGAATCGTTGAACGGATAGTTTTTTACGCGATGGTCGAAACACTGAGACTTTAGATGGGGACTGAGCTTGATGCAATCGACATGAGACCTGTATATCAAGCCGATATCTTGGTTAGGTCAAAAATTTAGAGCCGGTGATGTGAACGATGCAGATCAACTGGCGAACGAAATCAAAATTAATGGAACCGATATTGTTGCGGTTGCATTCGATCAAGGTGGAAAGCTGCACGCACTTGATGGACTTGAGAAGGTAGATGGCTCAAATGCTTCGAAGTTGTTTTTCTTCATGCGTCTTCGTGGTGGACTTTTTCCTGTTTTCACATAGCAGTGACTAACCTAGATTGCTTCCCCTGGACTTTTCTTCAAGAGCACAGTGGACCATCTATCAGGCGAAATACAAGCTGCCCTATGCAATAGTGAGTCTGATTGTGTTCCTCTAACAATTCAAATCCAATGCGATGCAAATACTCTCAAATCCAATTCTGCTCGATGGTGCCGTGGTCAGAGCTGCGGCTAGAACTGAGCCTACAAACTACATATTTCCTAATCTGGCATTTTCCTGAGGCATAGAGAACGCAAAAAATGAAGTAATTTGAGAGAGATGCGTTTCTAAGACATGGACCAAGTGAACAAGGAGGTGGGTGCTCCTTAGTAGGCTTGTTGCAGAGAACTCCAATCAAATTTGCCCTGAAAAGTCATAGATGTACTTCTTGACCGAATAGGAGCCACTCTCCTCTGGTCTCATCTTCTTAAGGAGTCAGAAGTGAGAAGTAAAGAAAACAGCTTGATGCTTTTGCTTCTAGTGCTACTATGAAGTTCTCCTCACACAAGGTGACGTCGAGCGGACCAACGCTGAACTGTGCATTTGGTAACTGTAGTCAGACACAACAGCCTGGTATGTAGATAAATGTAATAATGATTCGTTGTAACACAGGAATTAAACTTCTACTCTTTTTTTACATCATGCCTATCTTATCAGATTACCCGTTTGCCCCATATTGCGTCTATTATATGCATAAATTCCACCAAAGAACGCGCCGAGAGGGCGTGATGCGCTGCTCTTCATTCGGAGCACTGAGTGCTCACTTCTGCATCTTTCTTGCCCCGACAATTAAAGTCAAGCGTTTTGAAACTGTAATATGGTGATCATTCATCCCTGATGTACGGATGGTAAGATCGCGTTGAGGTTCCTATGGCCCACAACGCTTGATCCTCGCGCGACGTTCTGCGACGGCGACCATGGTAATCCTCGAGTTGTAAGTCACCGAAGGAAACTTCGCGAACCAGTAACCCGCTGTCTATTGAAATGATTTTGAGCCAAACAAATACCGAATTACACCTTCACCAGAGCGATCGAGTTGAAGTCGTTAACCATGATCACCCGAAAATCGCCTTCGAGAGGAGAGTCGTCAAATTTTTAGGATTACTTCACAATACAAATAAAAATTTTGCGTCGATTTAATTCTATTATTTTACTTCTTTTGTTTTTTTTAAATAACTTATAACAAATATTCGTTATTATAATTAATATTTCATTAACTTTTTCCTATTCGGGACTCTAAAACACTGAGACTCCAATTTTTTTCCACGCTCGCCCCCTTTCGCCCAATTTCTTCGTCCGAAACTGCTAGCCAGCACATTCAAGAAGTTTCTGAGAGAGGGGGGAAGGCCATGCCAGAAATTCGCAGATGCTGGCTCATTGCGACTCAAACTGTAGAGCAGAAAAAAGTTTATTTAGTTATTTATTTTATTCAATACACCATAGGGGGTGCCATCGAAAGTGAATAACTGCATGTCTGAGAAAGAAATCAAAACAAGGCAAGGGTTGAACACATAACTAGAAGATCCAACAAATCAAAGCAAACGAAAAGACCAAAAGTCTCAAAACGAAGCCGGAAACGTAGTAACGATATCACATAGGTTTTTGTTTGACAGCCCATAAGTGGAGAAACAACAAGATAAGTTTAGCCCAAGTTTCCGGATCACTCTAGTAACTTTCAAGTGAATTTGTTATTGAGAAAGCGCTTGCAGTGTTCTGAGGAAAAGTGCCGATAATGCTAGAGAGAAAACAAATTGGGTAGGTGTAAAGGCGTCACGTCAAATACCGTACAATGACAACCTTGTAGTGATGGTTGCTGCAATTTTCATGGAGGTGCCAGACCATTTAGATAATGACGATCTAAGAACACAACTGGATAACATATCATTGGGCGGACGCTGAGAACGCTTTGATCCGGTACGGACCTCAGACGCAGCTTAGGTGGACAACTGTACGAGCACGATACAGGGACAGTGAAAGTATAGCTACTGAAAATTTGTGCATACCGCGCAGCTACATTTGATTTCGCACTAGCCTGACAGCTTGGTGGGTCATCCAAGCAGTCATCTAGCCGTTGTCGCACACCTATCGCAATCGTCTCAGTACTTGAAAAAGAAGTGGCAGCATTCTGCATAGCCATGCCAAGCTATGTAAGGACGTCCTGTTACCTATGCTTTCATGAGGACATCATAAATTGCGGAACAAAGAAGAATATGTAGGACGTTTCTCTCTACGAGCAATGCCAATTCAAGATCAGTGTAATCAGGCTGAAACAGAGTAATCTAAAAGAAAGTCACCCAACGCCATGTTGGGCTAAGATGACGAACTTGCAAAAATGTATAGTTATTGAATTTTCTGAACGCTACGATTTCGCGAAACTTTCATTAAAAAGCAGTGCAGACAAATGACACAACTATCTGTTCAAGGTGAATGGTGAAATCAAAGCATACTTATATCAAATAACTATCTCTGCATAAATGAAGAAGTTGGAAGCCTCCTTGGTATCACAGAGATTCTTTTAAATTACCACCGGCACAACGCTTGGCCATCACACTGACCAGCAGGGCAGTCGGAACACACAGCTCCGACGCGGTAGACGTACTGGTTGACATTGTTGCCTCTAAAATAAAATCCGAATTTTATCTCATGCTTCTCTTTTTTCCTTCTTTTTTCAGAAGCCTTAAATCTTACCCTGGGCTGTACATGCATGATGTGACGAAGTAACCGCTGCATTGTTTCACAGCACATCCGACGCGTCGGTTGTTCCACCACGCCATCTACAAGAAAGCTCTGATCTTTGAGGAGAAGACCACCTTTCCGCTATCCCCTTTTTTCAGAACTTTTACCTTAGACCAACTCAGGACATTTTGACTTCCGCGTTGGAGCTCACTCTGGTAGAACATCATATTTGACCTCATTCCAAACCTTGCCAGCTGGCTCCACCATGTAGCAAGAGCCTGCAAGTAGCATTTACCGTCTTCAGCATATTACGAATTTCAACGAATGTGTTGATTAATGTGTTGATTACGTTTTGAACGGCTCCCACTGGGGTGGTGTAAACGGTGTTCAGTATGTGGAGGTTCTGCTTGTGTCCACCAAGAGTGCCTTCTGGCAATGGTGTTTTTCTGCATGTGCTGACCGCTTGCTGCGCATATGATTCTGCATTGCAATCGTATTTCTGAAGCACACGGTTTCTTCAAATTAACCAGATTGAAGAAAGGTGAACATCTGCAAAAATTGCACTCACCATACGATACATAATTGTAGCAGGAGGAGCGATCCCCCAACCAGCGCTAACCTCTGTTTGTCCTCTTGCAACGCTTCCCCTGAATTTTACGGAACATAATATACTCGATAATATTTACGACAATGACTGATACTGACCTATAGTTGTTGTGTAGGTTGAGGATGAGATTTCTTACCGAATTAGTGAGTTGTGCGTTGCCACAGTTAGGCTCTGAAGGGGAATTTGAGTACTAATTCTTTACGTAATAATGAAGAACTTCTCACTTGGCCAAGGCGGTCTTGTTGGAGCTGCCGTGGTGGCGTTGCCCTGTGCATGCAGGGACTCGAAAAGAGCGAACAGTATCTGAAGGTGAGTTTAGTAAACTCAAGCCAATCATGTAATAATATCAGTCAGTGAACTCACAACACAGACACTAAGGAAAGCTGTCATGTTGCTCGATACTGTGTGACTTCCGCAGCTGCTTATATTTCCTCTATGCTCATAACATGATCTTTCTGAACAGGGTGTACTTTTGCTGTTATTGATACTCACAACATCGCAATTTCAGTTCCAACAATAGTCAGCCAATTTCATTAGTCAGGCATGGTTACCCGTTCACATTCAATATCTTTTGATCCACTGGCGCCCTTTCATGGCAAAGATTTGATTAAATTTCATTATAGAAACGCACTTTACGTACTACGTAGTGCTGACACGATGAACCTATGCAGGTCAGATAGGTTAGTGCATTCCATACGATGCCTTTTTTCGGTAATCAGTAAGTACACAGTTGACCGTTCATCTAGAAGACCGTGGATTACTTACGGAGCTTTGTGTTGATGCTGAAGAAGTGCGTATTCGGGGGAGCTTTCTGCATGTTTTCCCTTTTGCACTCCTTGAGGCGCAGTGCTCTTCTCAAAAATTCTCCAGGGTCCTCTGTGATAGCATATTACAAGAAATATGGGACCGAAAAACTATGGCCACCAAATGCTCCCAGGCATGGGCAATTAGCACCATATGTACTTCTGAGAATTTTTCCTCTGTAGACAAGAAACAGCCAGGGATGTGATGTGATCTGAGAACGAGGAGGGAAATGTATGGAGTAGTTATGCAGTTCCATCAATAGACTAGGATATAGGCCAACTGTGCTCCTCGAAAGCTATGGTTTGGTTTTCTCATCCAAGAACTTTTTTAACATCCTGGTTTTGCGCTCTTATCAACATCAACCTCGAATTGATTTTGCACATACATCTCGTGATCAATGTGGAGAATACGAGGTGATTTTATACCACTTAAAACAGTTGTAAAAATTTGTTTTCGTGGCTGTTTTCTTGGATTTTGCGCGCTGAATTTATGCACTTGGCGGCACTGAAAACCTTCACTGAAAGTTTCTGAAAAACTTTCTTCTGTTTTCTTGCAAGTTTCCAGGACATGCTCGTAACCGACGACTAGAGCGAATCGCTCTTATCCGATTCCAGCTCAAGACCAAGCCCGGCGCAGAACATGTCACTACTGCAGAGAAATAAGCCAGCAAACGATGTACAGTGTGGGCCGTGAATACGGTAACAAAGAAAATGGCATCTAGAAAATGAATTTCGTTGTAATTTGGAGCATTGTCATAAGTTTTATGTTCACTACCTCCGACTCACTGAAAAACCAGACAACTTCCGAAAATATTCTCCATTCGCTAGAAATCAGACCTTGAGACGTTCAGTGAAGTCGCGAACAGCGGCGCGAAAGTGGTTGGGGTCAAATTGATCCATTGATTTTGAAGTACTTCTTTTTTGAAAACTCCGGATATCCATGAGTGATAGAAGAAGCCTAGGTGTTGAGTGCTTCGAATACCCACTAACCCATTTGATCCCAATACCCACTAACCCTGTCGTGAGCAATTGAATATCCACATGGTAAATCCAGCAGATCCTAAAACATATTGTTTCTCCATTCTTGAACAAGAAATGACCTAAGCACTGTACTGGTAAAACGTCCCGAAACAATCTCCCATTTGAGTTTGACTTTAAGGCAGGTAATTCTTCTTGAAAGGAAAAACACGTGTTGTTACCATATTTTTGCCCCCCCCCCCCCCC
>JARK01001374.1:1140220-1158577 GCA_000688135.1 Ancylostoma ceylanicum
CCCCCCCCCCCCCCGGAACATCCCACGTGTAGAACTCGCATTTGTAGATTTTTTTCAATTTTCTCAAAAATGAAGTGATAAATTTCATAAATCAATATATGTATTGGGCATTAGCTGCTGAGTAATCTTCATGCTCAATCAACAAAGGTAAAATAATTCTCAGCTGGTACCCCCTTTTAATAACTTTTTAACGCTTATGTTTCCAAGTTGCAGAAGTTGTTGTGTGCGAGCTAAATCTTAGGAATGGTCTAGGTATTTACGGCGACATTTCTTGTTTCTTCTTGTAGGTCCTCTCTGTTGTGGACGCAGAACTGTTCCCTAAGATTTTTGTATATATAAATTAGGTTTGCGGAAAACCGGTCTCGCTCAGATCGTCGATCTTCCTCAAACTTAGTCATCTCCGTGCTGGCCGACTCGTAAGGATGACTTCTCTTAACCGCATGAGATCATTGAAAAAGATCTGTCAAAGCTGGTTACCGAGATATCCTGGGCAGGATGGGGCGGAGTTCTTGCTTAAAGGCCCAAATTAAGCTTTGATTTATTTGTCACATTCGAACAATATTTCCTCAGAGGGGCAAATTCATGTTATGGCAAAGGTGGCATGTTTTTGAGAACGCACTTTTTATGCAATCTTTGCACGGTTAGAGACGCGATGACGAGCATTACGTGAGATGCCTGTTTGGGTTATGCAGTATGTAGCTCAACGAGTCCCGTCAGACCATCACAGATAGCCCAATTCATGAATGCAGTGTTACTGTTATCAAAGCTCCATCTTTAAAATGCGAACAACCACTGGAGTCCGCCCATCTGAGTACGGTCACCTCTCAAATGATGAAATATTTGGGCCGCCCATTGTTTGGGTTTGTCTCAAACCTTTTACACAGGGAAGTTTCGCAGGTTATCCTCTGGACGGATCAAATCATGTGGCATGAATACGTCCAACTATTTTGACGGATCACTTTGATCCTTTTAAGCTCTGACAAAGGCCAAAATCGACGAAAGCCAATGAGGAAGTGCTTTGGTTAACAGAAGTACAGTGCGTTTCATAATTATAGGACACCCCCCGAATTTCCCACTCCCAGCTTTTCCTGTAACCATGGAATTTTCCCTCTTGTACCATTGGGATCAGCACCTAAAATAACCTCGGTACCCAATTTTTGAGCTCATGGCAGCAACTCTGGTTTTTTAAAACTTTATTTTTCTCTTTTCGCACACCTCGCGGTCATGACACACCTTCAGATTCTAACAAGTTTATTTGCCGCACAATCGAATTCACGGAATTTCGATAATTCATGGGGCATCTATGGACTACACTGATTTCATACAGCCTGCTACTCCTGCTCCTTATGTGGAATCTGAGGACACGCGAGTCGATCGACATCACACATGCAAGACTGCCTATCTCAACTCCTCAGCCACTCATTGCTGATGGTGGTGCACTCGAAATTGGGTGACAAGGACCCACTGTGGTCATACTTTAGAAATATGATTAGCACTAGTCACAGGCTGTTCTGCTCGGTTTGCTAGATAGCGATCCAAGTAGGCAACACTCGCCCGACATCGAGGTTTTCCCATATTCTTTCACTAAAACCTATGGAAGGGTGGTTCAAAATAGCGGATATTACTCACAGGAATTTTTCGAGGTCCGAGGCTGCCAGAACAGACACCGTCCTCTGCTTGCTCAAGTGTTTGCTCTGCGCGAAGTAGACAGTAACTGATGACATCTCGGGAACAAAATGTCACAGCTGATAAAGTGATCAAATCCTGTTCCAAATACTGTGATTGGCCATGAATGAGGTGGCTATATACTGGACTTCGCAATTATGGTGAATTGAAGAGTCGTTGACGTGATAGCGGAGGACAGTCAAGACCTCCAGGAAAAGGAATTTTTTCGAAGTTGCTGTCGCGTATTTGGGTTCACTTCTTGGCGAAAGCAGACCTGGACAGTAAGAGACTGGAACGTGGTCTGACAGCGCCAGACATCAGAAAATGTAAGCGAGCAATTTCCGCCATTTTGAGCCACCGATTTATGGGTTTTAGTGAAGAAATATGGGAAAGCCTCGATGTCGGGCGAGTGTTGCCTACTTGGATCGCCACCTAGCAAAGCCAACGGAGCAGCCTGTGACTAGTGCTAGCCGTATTTTTAAAGTAGGACTATAGTGGGTCCTTGTCACCCAATTTTGAGTGCACCACCGTCAGCAATGAGCGGCTGAGAAATTGAGATAGGCTGTCTTGCATGTGCGATGTCTTTCGACGGGGGTGTCCTCAGATTCCATATAAGGAGCAGGAGTAGCAGGCTGTATGAAATCAGTGTAGTCCATAGATGCCCCATAAATTATCGAAATTCCGTGAATTCGATTGTGCGGCAAATAAACTTGTTAGAATCTAAAGGT
Source organism: Ancylostoma ceylanicum (assembly GCA_000688135.1). Lineage (NCBI taxonomy): Eukaryota > Metazoa > Nematoda > Chromadorea > Rhabditida > Ancylostomatidae > Ancylostoma > Ancylostoma ceylanicum. Next base: position 1,142,614 of record JARK01001374.1, read on the forward strand.
GTGTCATGACCGCGAGGTGTGCGAAAAGAGAAAAATAAAGTTTTAAAAAATTAGAGTTGCTGCCATGAGCCCAAAAATTGGGTACCAAGGTTATTTTAGGTGCTGATCACAACGGTACTAGAGGGAAAATTCCATGGTTAGAGGAAAAACCGGGAGTGGGAAATTCGGGGGGTGTCCTATAATTATGAAACGCACTGTATAATGCATAAATACTCTGAATTGATTTTTGCAAATTCTTGTTGAGTTTTGTTATGTTGTTGCGAAATTATAATGTTTTTTCCTGTCAAATGCTCGAGGATATTTTTGAACCGAATGTGCAAAAAACGTTGCGGAAAAATGTAGGAAAAGGTTGATAAACCAAGCTTACTGAAGACGAAATGAACAATTTATTAAGTAGAAACCGTAGAATTCAAAGACGAGACAAATTCGTGTGACTGGCAGCGAAATGGAAAACAAAGCGCGAAAAGCTCCTCCAAATACGCACGTCTTCAGCATCAACGAGGGTTTTCACTGTAATTTTTCTTAATTGTTCCTGTATGGCCCGGTCACATTGGTTGTTAATTATTATTACTAATAATATCAACCTTGTTAAATTTATATTTCTCCTATGTCCTAGAAAAACTCTATTCTGTCTTCTGTATTCAGTTTTGATAGCACTTGTATAGATACCTCTGGAGGTTACTACATTGAGGTATGTATCTATTGTACAGACATGAGCAACTCCGCCCACACCTTTTGCAAAAGTGGCCCTGGATGCACTGATCTGAGATCGTCTTGCTCTGCTGTCGTCAGTGGCTGTAGTCCGATTAAGAGAACCCTTCGTGGCGTGAACTGACGGACACTATCAGCATCATCTGCGACTGTACTCTGAGTCAGGGAACCCCTTCAAGGTCTGAACTGGCGAGGACATTAAAACTCGTCCGCGCTTTGGACGCATGGAGAACGATTGCTCCGTTCCCCGTCTTCCAGCGTGTTTCACGCTGTTTTATTACTGCCTATGAGTTCATCTCCCCCGAAAACCCCAAAATTCAGCGAAATCTCTAACACAAAAATTTCTGTGTTTGCTGCCCTTAACTGTATCCAATAAACAATCATGAGCAGTCGTATTCATCTGAACCCATTAATCTCCACCAAAACATTTATGACTCGATTCTTCTCTTCTTCCGCTGAACGTTCTAATATTGGGTTAGGCAATAAGTTCGTGCGGTCTTTCAGGGGCATTAGGAGTATTGCTCTTCACGAACAACGTCATTAGAGCAATTTATACCAGATGTGAAAAATGAATTTCCATGAAGACCGGTCAACGCAGAATGAAATTCTCAATGAAAAACGCGCGGCCGTCGCGAGGCCGTAAACGCGTGCGACTGCGGTGCGACTGACCCCTATTCTTCATAACATAGACGCACGCGCGTCAGTCGCACGCATCCAGTATTAATTGCCCTATTAACAACAAGTGGTTTATGTAGCATTACTAGCTCCACTAGTAATGCTATCGGACATGGAGCAGCTCTCCAGTGTGCTATCCATGAAAGGCCTAATTGTTTGGGACACCCCGGTTTGTGACTCTCAACTGCCACTTTTGAATCCAGCTCTAGAAATGGGCTTGTAGAGGTTGTATGAGTGAAATTGCCTTTTATTTGAGCATGTCCGACACCGTTTTGGTGGAAGTTGACAGGACCCAACATTGCTCCCTGAAAGGCACTCATGCTAAAAAAAAGTTTCCCTGCGTTTCTGGTAATTTTGAAGCTGCCCTCAAATAGGATCAGGATTTCCACATAGTGGAGATCTGCCGCACCGCTGCGACCACACAAATCTGCGGCGATAGATCTCGTCCGCGTGGGCTCATCCTGACAATGTACAACTCAGTATTTCTCGAAACCTTTGCCCTTCTAGACGATTTCTTCTCTGTTGTGGGCACAAGTAGACCCATCAGAGTAGAATTTCATGAAAAAGTCGATGTTGTTTTCGAGCGTGAGTGCTGTCTTTAAATGATATACCTACACCAACCAATGGCACGGCTTGAAGAAAATTTCATTCGCAAATAAAACAGACAGATCCCAACACATCACATTCAACTTTACGGTGAATTTAACCATCTCTTTTAGGATCATTCAAACTAACTATCTTTGAATAATAGGAGAAGTTGTAAGCCTCCTTGGTACCACAGAGATTCTTTTAAATTACCACCGGCACAAAGCTTGGCCATCACACTGACCAGCAGGGCAGTCGGAACATACAGCTCCGACACGATAGACGTACTGGTTGACATAGTTTCCTCTAAAATAGGATCCCAATTTTATCTCATGCTTCTCTCTTTTTCCTTCTTTTTTTCAGAAGCCTTAAATCTTACCCTGGGCTGTACATGCATGATGTGACGAAATAGCCGCTACACTGTTTCACAGCACATCCGACGCGTCGGTTGTTCCACCACGCCATCTACAAGAAAGCTCTGATCTTTGAGGAGAAGACCACCTTTCCGTTGTCCCCTTTTTTCAAAACTTTTACCTTAGACCAACTCAGAACATTTCGGCTTCCACGTTGGAGTTCACTCTGGTAGAACATCATATTTGACCTCATTCCAAACCTTGCCAGCTGGCTCCACCATGTAGCAAGAGCCTGCAAGTAGCATTTACCGTCTTCAGCATATTACGAATTTCAACGAATGTGTTGATTAATGTGTTGATTACGTTTTGAACGGCTCCCACTGGGGTGGTGTAAACGGTGTTCAGTATGTGGAGGTTCTGCTTGTGTCCACCGAGAGTGCCTTCAGGCAATGGTGTTTTTCTGCATGTGCTGACTGCTTGCTGTGCATATGATTCTGCATTGCAATCGTATTTCTGAAGCACACGGTTTCTTTAAATTAATGAGATTGAAGAAAGGTGAACATCTGCAAAAATTGCACTCACCATACGATACATAATTGTAGCAGGAGGAGCGATCCCCCAACCAGCGCTAACCTCTGTTTGTCCTCTTGCAACGCTTCCCCTGAATTTTACGGAACATAATATACTCGATAATATTTACGACAATGACTGATACTGACCTATAGTTGTTGTGTAGGTTGAGGATGAGATTTCTTACCGAATTGGTGAGTTGTGCATTTCCACAGTTAGGCTCTGAAGGGGATTTTGAGTACTATATTCTCTACGTAATAATGAAGAACTTCTCACTTGGCCAAGGCGGTCTTGTTGGAGCTGCCGTGGTGGCGTTGCCCTGTGCATGCAGGGACTCGAAAAGAGCGAACAGTATCTGAAGGTGAGTTTAGTAAACTCAAGCCAATCATGTAATAATATCAGTCAGTGAACTCACAACACAGACACTAAGGAAAGCTGTCATGTTGCTCGATACTGTGTGACTTCCGCAGCTGCTTATATTTCCTCTATGCTCATAACATGATCTATCTGAACAGGGTGTACTTTTGCTGTTATTGATACTCACAGCATCGCAATTTCAGTTCCAACAATAGTCAGCCAATTTCATTAGTCAGACATGGTTATCCGTTCACATTCAAAATCGTTTGATCCACTGGCGCCCTTTTCATGGGAAAGATTTGATTAAAATTCATTATAGAAACGCACTTCACGTACTACATAGTGCCGACACCTATGAAGGTCAGATAGGTTAGTGCATTCCAAATGATGCTTTTTTTGGCGATCATTAAATACACAGTTGAGTGTTTATCTACGTGATTGAAGATTACTTACGGAGCCTTGTGTGAGCACCGCGCGACTGCTGCGCAATGCGCTGCTTCGTCACATACTCGAACGCTTAGCGGAAGATGGAAAGAAAAAAGATCTGAATCATCATTGTGATCGGGCCATACTGGAGAAATTCAGAAAAATTACAGTGAAATTCCTCATTGACGTGCGTATTTGGGGGAGCTTTTCGCATGTTTTCCCTTTTGCACTCCTTGAGGCGTAGTGCTCTTCCCGAAAAGTCTCCAGGGTCTTCTGTGAGAGCATATTACGAGGAACATGGGAGCAAAAAACCTTGGCCACAAAATGCTCCCAGGCATGGACAATTAACATCAAATATGCTTTCGAGAATTTTTCCACTGGAAGACAAAACGCAGCCATCTGAGAACGAGGAGGAAAATGCTACGAAGTGGTTATGCAGTTCCATCAATAGAATCGGATATAGGCCAACTGTGTTCCTCCAATCTTTTAGCATCCTGGTTCTGCGCTCTTATCAACACCAAACTCGAACTGATTTCGCACATACATCTCCTGATCAATGTTGAGAATACAAGATGATTTTCATTCCTCTTAAAACATTCTCATTAGTCAGGCATGGTTACCCGTTCACATTCAATATTTTTTGATCCACTGGTGCCCTTTTCGTGGCAAGGGTTTGATTGAAATTTACACTGTTTTGCTGAAAGTTGCCCTGCGGAAGTTACAACGCGCCTCCCCAATGTGAGGGGTCACTTCGTACTGACAAGGGAAGTGTACGAGACTAGCCCCGGGAATCGAATCGAAACATCCATTTCTGGAGGCGTTGTCTAAGATGACGTCAATGTATGTATATCATTTTTACCTAATTGTCCTGAGGCGCTCAGGACAGTGTGTTAAAAATTACCTTATTGCACCACTATGTAAGTCCATCTACGACTAGAATTCATGAATCTTCGACCGAACCAAGTATGTCTACCTCGCTTAGCTGTCCTGTACACTATGGAGTGTTTAGAGACGCAGGACGCAAGATTTGGTGTACTAGTAATATGGTTTCGCCAGGTCATGTGTTCTTGAGTTGCAGCTGCAAGCACAGCACCAGTGATGAGGTGGCCCAGAGGTAACACATTGGACTATCAGGCACAAAAACGGGAACGATACATAACAAAACCAAGGACGAAAACGCTGCGCATTTCCAAGTATCCTAGAGAGCGTGGCAATAAGCTTCTGTTATGTCTACCTTTCATTTCCGAAAAGATAAGTACCGCAATCAGGCAGTGTCTAAAACGCGCTCAGTTGCACGATGATGTCACCTTGGTTAACATCCCTAATGACAACATCAAACGGCAGCTGATCCGTAACAGACTCTATGAGAAGGCCTGCGTCTCGGAAAACTGCTTGATTTGTCCTCACGGAAAAGTAGGAGACTGTGGGAAAACAGGCGTAATTTATGAAGTTGAATGTTTGGTTTGTCATGTACGATATATTGGAGAGACCGGTCGACTATACGTACGTATTAACGAACATCTGGCTAGTAAAAACCGGGAGAGTTTGGTAACACCATTGGGAAAGCATAGAAGGGAAGAACATGGTGGAAACTATTTTCGCGTAAGATGTAGGATTCTGGAAATCTTGATTCATTCTGGACATCTTTCATGTGTAGGATTCTGGACATCTTTCAGAAAGGCCCTTGAAGACCCTCTAGGATCTCGGCCCGAAATCCTAGAATGAAGAGCAGAAATGAGCAGCACAGCAGATTACTCAAGCTTGGCTAACAACACCAGTAAGGCTGAGTATACCGCACTCGCTGACTATTAGCGGTCTGTTTTCGTCTGAGCGGGGTAACACCACCGCTGACTTCGTGGAGCACGTGATGAGCGTTACACCTTTGGCTTGGAATATCGCAATGATGTGACCAATACGAATTTAACGCACTGGGAGGGGAGGCGTTTGGTGGAATTGCTCGTGAATTAAGAAAACCTTGATTCACCTTCAGGCCTCTGAAAATGAAGTGAGGTCGAAACGTCGGCCAAAATAAAGTGCTTCATTAACAACCTGTGGGGCAAAGCATCAAAAATCAGAACAAAAGCAAGAGTTTGGTTCCCGCCAATTCTACTCGTTCTGCATTTTCGAAGGGAGCATTTGGTGGCCAAGGTGTTTTGCTCCCATATTTCTCGTAATATGCTCTCACAGAAGACCCTGGAGACTTTTCGGGAAGAGCCCTACGCCTCAAGGACTGCAAAAGGGAAAACATGCGAAAAGCTCCCGCAAATACGCACGTCAATGAGGAATTTCACTGTAATTTTTCTGAATTTCTCCAGTATGGCCCGATCACAATGATGATTCAGATCTTTTTTCTTTCCATCTTCCGCTGAGCGTTCGAGTATGTGACGAAGCAGCGCATTGCACAGCAGTCGCGCGGTGCTCACACAAGGCTCCGTAAGTAATCTTCAATCACGTAGATAAACAGTCAACTGTGTATTTAATGATCGCCAAAAAAGCATCATTTGGAATGCACTAACCTATCTGACCTTCATAGGTGTCGGCACTACGTAGTACGTGAAGTGCGTTTCTATAATGAATTTTAATCAAATCTTTTCCATGAAAAGGGCGCCAGTGGATCAAAAGATTTTGAATGTGAACGGATAACCATGTCTGACTAATGAAATTGACTGACTATTGTTGGAACTGAAATTGCGATGCTGTGAGTATCAATAACAGCAAAAGTACACCCTGTTCAGATAGATCATGTTATGAGCATAGAGGAAATATAAGCAGCTGCGGAAGTCACACAGTATCGAGCAACATGACAGCTTTCCTTAGTGTCTGTGTTGTGAGTTCACTGACTGATATTATTACATGATTGGCTTGAGTTTACTAAACTCACCTTCAGATACTGTTCGCTCTTTTCGAGTCCCTGCATGCACAGGGCAACGCCACCACGGCAGCTCCAACAAGACCGCCTTGGCCAAGTGAGAAGTTCTTCATTATTACGTAGAGAATATAGTACTCAAAATCCCCTTCAGAGCCTAACTGTGGAAATGCACAACTCACCAATTCGGTAAGAAATCTCATCCTCAACCTACACAACAACTATAGGTCAGTATCAGTCATTGTCGTAAATATTATCGAGTATATTATGTTCCGTAAAATTCAGGGGAAGCGTTGCAAGAGGACAAACAGAGGTTAGCGCTGGTTGGGGGATCGCTCCTCCTGCTACAATTATGTATCGTATGGTGAGTGCAATTTTTGCAGATGTTCACCTTTCTTCAATCTCATTAATTTAAAGAAACCGTGTGCTTCAGAAATACGATTGCAATGCAGAATCATATGCACAGCAAGCAGTCAGCACATGCAGAAAAACACCATTGCCTGAAGGCACTCTCGGTGGACACAAGCAGAACCTCCACATACTGAACACCGTTTACACCACCCCAGTGGGAGCCGTTCAAAACGTAATCAACACATTAATCAACACATTCGTTGAAATTCGTAATATGCTGAAGACGGTAAATGCTACTTGCAGGCTCTTGCTACATGGTGGAGCCAGCTGGCAAGGTTTGGAATGAGGTCAAATATGATGTTCTACCAGAGTGAACTCCAACGTGGAAGCCGAAATGTTCTGAGTTGGTCTAAGGTAAAAGTTTTGAAAAAAGGGGACAACGGAAAGGTGGTCTTCTCCTCAAAGATCAGAGCTTTCTTGTAGATGGCGTGGTGGAACAACCGACGCGTCGGATGTGCTGTGAAACAGTGTAGCGGCTATTTCGTCACATCATGCATGTACAGCCCAGGGTAAGATTTAAGGCTTCTGAAAAAAAGAAGGAAAAAGAGAGAAGCATGAGATAAAATTGGGATCCTATTTTAGAGGAAACTATGTCAACCAGTACGTCTATCGTGTCGGAGCTGTATGTTCCGACTGCCCTGCTGGTCAGTGTGATGGCCAAGCTTTGTGCCGGTGGTAATTTAAAAGAATCTCTGTGGTACCAAGGAGGCTTACAACTTCTCCTATTATTCAAAGATAGTTAGTTTGAATGATCCTAAAAGAGATGGTTAAATTCACCGTAAAGTTGAATGTGATGTGTTGGGATCTGTCTGTTTTATTTGCGAATGAAATTTTCTTCAAAACGTGTCATTGTTGTAGGTATATCATTTAAGTGAGCAATGTTGATTCCTGTAATACCATCCTTTTGGGCTTTTTATCAGTGTTGATGCAGATTTCACACTCCGAGATTATCGAATAACACAACTTTTCATCTTGTTGAGTGAAATTATGGGATGTATGACACCCTTCTTCAGATCTACTTCATGTCATATGCAACTGGAAGAGTACATAGCGATACAACCCGTAGTACTCGCTTCCGAGTGCTATTCAGTACCTTACAATACAAGAGATTTACTCAATCCATTTGATTAGTGTTGCCTCTTCATTGGCTTGGTTATAACTCATTCCCCGTCCTTCCCGCCTGCAAATTTTTTGGTCTAACAGTTAGATATTTTCATGTGAAAAGGAAGTGCAAGGAAGGGCGTGATCCCATAGCCAGGCTTACGGAATTAAAAGGTCTAGTAGAAGCTGACCATTATTCGTTGCCGCGTTGTGGGCATACACTCGGGTTTTGGGTTTTGAAGGTCTAGGCATCTCCACCTGAAAGCTGAGCATTGTTTGGTTTCACAGTGTAGGCTCGTATTCGGATTTTGACCGCATAGGCATCGATATTCTAAGCCTAAACACTTTTTTCGGTTTCTGTCATCTGAGCATCCATGCTCGAAAAGGGCATTTTTCCTCACACCTACGCCTAGTAGTTTGGTGTATAAACAAATGCACTGACTACAAAACGCAAATGAATATATAGGATTTTTGCTTCAGAGGACCCATGATCAAGATGGAAAAGTCGAATGAAGATTATCAACCGATGCCGTGTTTACAATAAGTTTTCAATCAGTTTTTCCCTGTAACGTGCACATTTTAGATAGTTAGGCTTTATAGTCACAAATCTATAAATGAAAGCATCAACAACAATAACTGAATTGGTGAAAAAAGGAATGTTGAGAAAACAGCAACACGCTTTGTGAATGATAAAGTTTCGATACACTGAACGGAATGAATTTCGACAAAGACACCACTTTGATAAGTGGATGACACGACAAATATTAAGTAAGATCTGCGAAATTCGCAATATTAATAACACTTCTGGTCCATGGCCTACACGAATGAACACAACGAAAGACAGCTGAGTTTGCGCAGAAATTGCACAGTACTGGCACCATAATATTTTGTTTACCTAACAGAATACATTTTACATCGGCAGCTTAGATTTAGCTGTGTTGAGCGAGTGGCAGCCCCACACGACGATGAGGGCGGAGAAGAGCAAGCATAGGACGGACACTGAGACTACAGAGGAGACGAACCACGTCTCCGACATGCAGACCAGGTCGCCGAGGTGGTGCACGCTAGAATGAATTGGATTGAGGTGCTGTTCAGAATCCACGATAAGAAGGAGGAGATGTAGGCCAAAGCCATGATGTCGTTGTTCTCCTCTGGAATCGAGACCTACCTGTGTGATGTTTGGTTGCTTGACTGCAGCTCTTCTTCCTCTCCTTTAGCAAGAACCCGAATAATAGCCGAAAGGGTCTCTTCGGTTTGGCCTTCAGTGGTCGGTGTTGAACGCTTCTTTCTTCCGTGTGACATAAACAGCTCATTGGTTCCGGAGTCGAGGCAGTTGGACTGAAACGGAATTGCATTGGAGGTGACGCCACAGGCATAATTTGCACTACACACTGATCTGCTGGTTGAACTACCCAAGTCCGATATTTTTGTCCTCTATCTCTTCCCAGTTGCTGTCATCCTCCCCTCAATTGCTGCCAATCTTCGGCAAATGCTGCTATAAGAAGGAAAGCTTAAGCAGCAACTGAGGCGAGGATGGCAGCATCTGGGGAGAGATGCCGCTAGGCCTTCAACTCGACATATTACGATCTTTGGGCTTTCGTGCTGCACAGGTATCAGAAATTTAGCTGTTTCCTCAGTCGACCACATTGACCTTGAGAGGTACCGATTGCGGTGGATCCCCTAACCGCGCCTGTCGTGCAAGCCCGCGGAAAATCAATAGGAATCGATATTGGTGAGCGACAGTGACTCAGGGTGCTGTAGTGGTCGTGGACTATATTAAGCTCAAGAATACTAGAATTCCAGAAAAAAGCAGGGCTTATTTCCGTAGGCAGAGACTATAGGACTTGCTACAGGTTCACACTCGTGGATTTTAGTTGAATAGGAGGGATTATATTGGGCGTCGATGGCGGTGACCCGTCTGCGGCCTCGAAAAGCACGCGGCGCGACCGCACCACTCACGATGGAATCGTCGCCGCGGTGGCGAATCTGGGTTTTCTTGATAGTTGATCATCACATTTGGTGACAAATAATAGGAAAACTAACTGACTATCAAGAAAACCCCATAATTTGATGTTCCATAGAGGATTCCTGCTCAAGCAACGCGGTCGCGCCGCGTGCTTTCTGGTGCCGCAGACGGGTCTTAACGCCATCGACGCTCATTGTAGTTTGAAAAGGAGAGATCAGAAGTTTTAGCCGCTAATACTTATGTACAGCATTAAACAGCTTGAAGCAGGGGTGAAAGATAGTCCAGGAAAATCCCTGCGAATATCGTTTGTGAACTATTTATTCTCACTATTGTGAAACTTACCACTGGACAACCATTGGGTCCTGCACAGAACATGATCGAGCATATGATCTGCACATCATAGGAGCCGTCAAGTCGGAAAGCTCGAAGGTCACTCTTCAGACGATTCTTATCGAAGTCCTGCTCCACTGGCCCAACTAGCGCAGGGTAACGTGGACATCTGAAAAAATCAGCGAATTTTGCGATTGGTCGAGTGGAGCATTGCCGAAAACGTCTTAATAATTACCCATTCTCAATTAGGGTGAAAGGTACGCTGTCTCCAAAGCCTCCGACTCTGGTGGCTGTGCATTCGGTGATCATCATGTTGTGTGGTCCGGCTTGTTCGGAGGTGATCACCAGCATGAGTGGATCTCCAATAGAGGCCTGAACGAGCGAGTTCCAGAAATTTATAAGGAACATGACTCGAATCTAGATTTTCTACCATCTTCTCCGAGTTTGTGGGCACAAATGGGTTTTTTATTCTTTATTGATCGGTTCTGTTCTACTGTTACAGTATTCTAGTGGAGTATAGTATTTCACCGTTTAAAATGCACATCATTCAGTAGGCCTTGATTCTCTCTTGTTTTCATCACTGAATTCATGAATGCATGAGTGAATAAACATGTACACACAGTGAGCTTCGTTGGCGGCTACCCATCCACGGCTTCGACACGGACGCCGCGCAACCGCGCCGCGCGCGCCGGAATCGATGTCGTCTGCTGTCGATTTACTTTTTCTAGCTAAGAAACATGAAACAACCTGGAAAGGTCTTCAAGATGGGGAGAAAGGCGAGTAGAAAAAACATTCTGGCAGCTGACGACATCGATTCTGGCGCTCTCGGCGCTATTGCGCGGCGTTCATATCGAGACCGTGGATGGCCACCACCATCGACGCTCAGTATATGTAAACCAAACATAACGCTTAGAAATCAAATTTACAGGTCTGGGGAGATTGTACCCAGGCGCAATTAGGCGACCGAGCTCTGCGATTGTACGGTTACACGTATCGACCAATCACGAAGCTCAGCCCATCGTATCCTACAGGTACAACGCTCCACAAACCTGCCTATTCATAATGGGTAACGAATTCACATTTTTCAACGATTAAAAGTACCTTGTGAAGGGGCTCTTCGAGTTGATTGAGAATGCTGAGCTCAGCAGTGACTGGAGGAGGCGTGGCTACTTCCAGGACAGTAGTATTTTGTGAGCTGAAATATGATACAATACTTTTCATGGTCGTTCATTTTTTAGCTTTGGGCATTCTCTGATGACATTTAAGTAATTTTTTCAGGAATATCTAATCACTTTCTTCTAGCGGTTGAAGGTTTCAACGTATTCCAGTGCTTTCGTCTAATGTTAGGTCCCCGCTCAAAAAAAATGTTGTCCATTACATACCTTGCCTCATAGATAGTCGTGACCACAACGGAACCCTCCTTAGTCATCTTATCCATGGAGACATCGCATGAGACACGGTAGAAGCGATCCCACTCGGTAGTTACCTGAAAAGGAATTAAATACGTGTGTTAGGGCTATTACCATTGGGAACAGTTACCATACCTGATGTGGAAGGACACCATCAAGAGAGACCACGACGAGAGCTTCCATCTTTCCATCCTAGAATTTCAAATTGTGAGTTTTTCTGTGTAAGCTGCATGCTTCTAGGGAGAAAGAGCGTCAATTAATTGAGCTTCAATTATTACCCTGATAACAGTTCCGCAATCTGATGATACAGTGGGTGGAGGGAAAGTGATGCTGATCTGCTTGGCATTCTCCACGACCTGGAATCACTTCGTGGATTTACTAAACCGAGAAAAGAAGCATAGGAAATTTTATTCGGAATCGTTTTTCAATTCTTCAGCTTTCTAGTGTTTTTTTTTTCATCGATTATTTTTTCCTCAAAAATCCAAGAGAAGCTCACCTGAGAACATGTGGAGAACCTCTCGGCAGCGTAGATCGCGCCAGTGTAAGGCTCCTTGGTGTTGACGATGAAGCGAATACCTTCATTGGTGCATAGGGCCATACCACCGAATTGTGACTCTGAGATAGAAATAAAGGGTAGAGAAATGCTAAGGAAAAGTGGTGGGAAACTTACCACAGTTGAATTCGTAGTAGTCCATGGCTGGGTTCGCCTTCACGTTGGCGTCACTGCGACCAACAGCGTAAATGAAGCAAGTGGAGCCAGTCCTAAAAAGCAAAAATCAGTCCTATCTGAAGGAATTCAGACTCTTCGGACGTAGCAGAGGAGTTCTCGAGTGGTTAATTTCTGTTCTAAAGCACTTCTACCAATAAGTAATTATTTGCGCCAATGGAAAATTTTTGCAAGTTGTCATCGGTCAGAAATCATGAGTCATCACCAGGGTTGTGCGTTACTAACGTAACGAATTAACGGATTACGGATTCTAAGATTTTTCTAACGCACACCCTTGGTCACCACTGATGATCCAATGAAACTAGAGGAATGGAGGAATAACTACATATAATACTATGGTATTGTCGTATAGTGTTGGGAAATCATTTTAAATGGTAGATTGTCAAAAAACTACACTAAGATCTCATTTAATTACGGTAAATCTCACAAAGAAAGGTGGAGAAACAACGAGGTAAATGCGGAAGTGTTCGGTATTCAGGGACCACAGGTGGAAAAGACACACTAGACAGATTTAGGACCGTGCAAAAAAAAAACGGACAGACTTATTAATTTAACTACTATTTGAGAATCGAATCCAAAAACGAAATGTTGGAAAATTGAGGTGTCTAAACCACTTGCTATCATTCTCCTAGAGTTGTACTTCTCCCCCTTTTCCGAATCCGAAATTTCAAGTTGTTCGAAATCGAATTTCCGAATTCTAATATATCTAATTCATTATTCGGTCATAAGCATAGTCGACATAGCAGTTTCAACTGTCGTCACTTTTGGTACAAAGCTCAGTTACTATACTAGCGCAACTGATTGGAGACACCTTCAAAAGATGAGCAGTTCTTCAGAAATCAGCATCCACTAAAGTAACATTCGTCTTTTCTATGACGGACGCTCATCTCAAATAGTTTTCTTTCTCGAAAATATACTGGTACACGGGTTCTATTCTAAAGTAAGTTCATTTCCTACAATTCATACAAAAGAAGATCCCCTTTCTTTTCACTGACAAGGGAAGGATACTAGGTCAGTATGGCCTTTTGAAGCGAGATGTATATTGCCTAACGCAGCTCGCGACGCTGATTTCAAATCTGTTTTCAGCTGCTCCTAAATTTGTCTCTGTGAGGAGTTATATCCGTTTTCCATGTCAGAAACGCTCATGTAGCGCGCGCAAGGTTGATATGCGAGGCTCGCCCTGGCGCAATGGTACACTTCTCGCTCTTCAAGATCAGCATGGCGACTTCATTAGTTGATCCTGAAAAGCGAGAGATGTGCCAGGGCGCGCGTGGCACAACGACTTTGTGCGCCTTACGTGAGCGTTTTTGACATGGAAAACGGGTATAACTCCTCACAGAGACAAATTTAGGAGCAGCTGAAAACAGATTTGAAATCAGCGTCGCGAGCTGCATTGGGCAATATACATCTCGCTTCAAAAGGCCATACTGACCTAGTATCCTTCCCTCGTGAGTTTCTCTGGAGGAGCTGACTTTTGAGCACATTTATCCGTATTTGGAACGAAGAAGGAAACGGAAAAATAAGCAAGTTTCATTTATAACCTTTTCAAAGTCATTTCTGGAATAAAACCTCTACACAATATTAATTATTCAACTGTATGTGTTCTTATTTGTTGCTATATATGTTTTATCCAACCAGCTGAAGGGAAAAAAGAGATAACCTGTCCTACCTGTCATAGTTGATACTCTTGCAGTTGAGGTTCTGGAAGCACAACGAGATGCAGTCAGCGATGGTGACACCTTGAGCAGACGCTACTATCTGAAATTTTCATAATGAGTTCTCTATTTCACTGAAAGACAAGCCAGTTACGAGGCACTCACCTCTCCCTCTATGGAAGACCCAATGAATCTTTCGAAAGCAGCTTGCTGACGGCAGGTGGATGATGACAGATCGGCTGAAATGGTGGATGTTCATGAAACAGCGTAAAGTTTCAATGTAGAGCTTGAACTTCAGGAAAATTTGGAAGTTCGAAGACTTCATAAGGAGGTTTTTCAATTTTTCCTTTTTAAGATCAGTTTCATCCACATCAGGAACGAAGGAGAAAAGTGAGTAAAAGGTGATAGCGAAAAGAAAGGAGCGACCGGAATTTTAAATCCAGGGCTAGTGGAAGATCAGATTCAAAATTAAGGTAGTACATAAATATTGTGTAAACATTTGAGAAGGATAGCAAAATAATAGATCAAAATCAGGCATCTGAAATTTTCTGTCTATATTCTCTGAACGAACTTCCTTAGATTTGCAGGGATACCTTTCATGCCTAGCTCCACCTCTTTAACAGTTATTATTTGTGTTTTGACTTCCATACCTTTTGACTTTCTGCTCCTCTAACAGGGCCTTTCTGTCTCTTCCCTTTTCACTCTGTCTTATTAACCACCAGTAACTTCATAAAAAAAAATTAACGATTTTTTACCTGTGGTCCCAAAAAACCCCTAGACCGAAAATGTGGGACCCTAAAAACCTAGCTATCCATGGAACAACTCCCAGATGTCTTCGTCTAAAATAATCTCTCCGGTTGTCTCGAGTCATAATCTGGCGGATGAAGGTGAAGGACGTCAAAGCGCACTATCTGTCAATCACATCGCCACTGCCCTACTTTGCAACATCGTACATCTTCGTACCATACACTACGCTGTGATATACCAGTTGTTATTTATGTTCGGAATGCTGCGAAGACACGAACCCAAGTACGGAACTGTAAAGTTAGGCCGAACGATTTGGAAGCAACAAGGTGACACCATTTTCGGTTTTACCACAAACCGGTCAGTGAGTCACTACCGTAGCGCTCTTTCTGAAGTGTTCCAAGAATGTGGATCCGGAATTGGCCACAAAGGATCAAATGTTTCATCAGGTGTCTTTTTGTTCTGCGGAGCTTCGGTCATTGGAACAGGTGCTTGTTAAGATTTTTTTCACAAAGGCTTGCTTCGACCGATTTAGACCACACTAGATCCCGTGTGAATCGGGTCGCTAATCCAGGCTGTCTTGTGAATCCAAGTTACCTTCTCTAATCGCGTCTTTCTAAGGGAAGAGTGGTAAAAATAGAAAGACAAAACTTTATTTCCTGTTTTGGCTCCTGTAACACATTTTTTGCGCACAAACGACACTTTTCTTGAAAAAAAAAACGATTTTGGAGCGCTTCTTGGAGTAAATTCAGCAGATGCGGGTGGGATAAAAGGGCCCGGATACATCGTTGAGATTGTCCACGATAAATATATGGAAGTTCACATATCCACCCTTGTCCTGGAATCCATCATTATGCCCACCCAGCCGTTACACTGTCGTTGCACAATTACTACCCATAAGTGATCATACCCAAGGGTATGAGATAACTCATCCTTTCAATGACGCATCCGGGTCGAGGATAGTACTTGTGCATAGATAGATGGTCAGTCTAGCTGTTATATGGACTCTATCCACCTATGAGCATTATTGAGGTTACTTCTAAATATCCTACAACGAGAATCCCACAGATCCCCCCCC
>JARK01001374.1:1158765-1178096 GCA_000688135.1 Ancylostoma ceylanicum
CCCCCCCCCCCACCCTTCCTTTTACACCGCTCGGTCAATAGAAGACTGACAGTAGAGAAAAAGGCAAGTTTCCAAAGCAAACATGTGATTTGAATCTTCCTCTTAAGGTGAGTTTTCCAAGTCAAAGTTGAGCCGCAGGTCACAATCGCCGCGGGACTTGGAATAACTAGGATTTTGAACCGACAATAGGTAGGTACTTTTGAAGAATGAAAGATTCTTAGGTTTTTTAGATTGTTAAGAAGAGAAGTAGGGAAAGAAGAACTGTGGTGAATGTGCGAAATTTGGAAAGGTAGGAATTCGGAATGCAGGATAATTTGATTTTTCTTAAGTGCGACGACCTAAGTTGTTGGAATTCATTCCGCAACGGTACTATAGTAATCCATTGCTGCAGCTGACTACATACATATGTATGTGTGAGAGTGAGGAAACCATAAGTTAAATTTGTGCGCAATACATGTGAGGGTGTAAAACTAAATCCGAGACTAAAACAAACAAACAAACAATCTCTTAGCCTTAATCTGGAATGGTCAGTCAGAAAGGATGGGTATGGACTATGGGGAGATTATCCAAGAGAGGCTGTGGGGAGAGGGGACCTAGGAGAGTTGAATTCCGTCGAATCCTATCTCTTAAATAATTTGCCATTGTTTTCCATTAATTTTGCCAGAATACGTAAATGCGTTGTGTAGACATGAAAACATGGACGTTTTCTTGATAAAGGAAGGTTCTAGGTGGATATCCCCTTTCTCTAATTGATGTAATCAATACATCTGAATTTAATGGGAGTACAGTTACAAGGGATTCCTGTTCTATCCCTAAGAAACTGTTCCATTTCTTTGCATACGCAAGTTATATCGCCCGCTGGGGTGACAGTGATACTTTCAGGTCACGATTTCGCTGCGCAACAAGTTGGGCAGCAGTGGCGACTTCGTGACCCAGATTTCCATCACAGGTGAAATGTGGGTTTTCTACGTGTGATGAATTGCAGTGAACAGCATGTCAAACCGAAAGGAAAACAGCTGACTCCTCCACCCGAAATCTCAGTTCCTCCCTCACCTGCAACACAAATGGGCTCGTAGTAGTCCTTGCCGACGACCTGTCCCTGTTGGTCAGCTCTTGAGAACGTGTCCTCATCGGAGACAATGCAGTTTTTCTCGGTTGGATTGAATTCGACGGATCTTAAATGGGAATTGCATAGTGTAAAAACGTCCCCAAATAGCGCTGAAGAGTGCTTGAGAGCTCTCTACCTGCAGAAGGTGTTGAGGGAGTCCAGGCACTTCTGGAGGCAGTACGACTCCTGAGCTTCGACCGACTGAGTGTGATCGTAGAACTTGATCTCGAAGTTGGTGGTCTTCACGAAGACGAGATTTCCTCCGGAGGGTCCACAGCGATTCTGGCCTAAAAATTGTGGACTTTAGTGGGTTTACATAATGAAATGTTGATGCAACTTACGAGAAAGGCAGTTGTTGTCATAGTAGTCGACTGCTCCATCAGCCATGCGAAGGTGGGTGGGCTTGGATCTGAACAGGAGATGGTCATGATTCAAATTTTCCAGAATTTTCGAACCAGAAAAAGTTTTTCCCCGGAAAAATGGCTCACCTCCTGTCCTCGGTGCTCAACTCGCAAAGGTAGGAGTCATAATTGTAGTTGACAGATCTGCAGACGAACTCTTTCTCCTTGAGGCAAGCGGACAAGCACTGTTCCCTGTTGGCTACCTAAAAATAAAAGACTCAAACGGGCTTAGGTAAACTGAGCTCGGTAGTGATTTTCCAAGGAATGAGAAAGAAAAGTATTCCGGAAATATATGTAGGTAATGTTTCAGTGAGAATCCTAACGAAAGAGGATGCATCCCGACATTTCATAAGAGGGGAGCAAACTGAAAAAATCAGGGACCATTTTGTTCCCGAAATCGATACTTTTTTTGGTGTACCAACCGGGTTTATTCATTCATTTATTCCATTTTATTTATTTATTTATTTTATTTTATTATCTTCTCTTTGTGGCGAAAGCAAAGAATATGTCTGAGTTTTTTCGCGAAACGTTCAGCAGATCTGTTCAGATTGGGTCAATTGAAGTGAAAATTTGGTCAATAAGTCTCTGTTGGGTAAATCTTTACTCGTGAAGGGGTACACCACCCTAATAATGTGTTAACCAAGCATTTGCAGTAACAGAAGTTTCACTTTGCCGAGTTCCCACAGAAGCCTCCAAATAGCTTCAAGTGCATAGAAACCCCTTCAAAACCTCAAACTATTTACTACTCCCCCGCTGGATTCCTGGCCTTCAACGGAATGTTGAAAAGTTCGCGAAATCGGATGACACATTAACCCCAATTCCCAACAAAGTCTCGTTTTCGACGTCACCTGCCGCGTTTTTCCGCTGGGTAACCTTCACCGGAAATGATAACCAGGGAACTACAGTGGAATGGAAAATATGTTGCTCATGTTAAGTTGTTCACTGGACAGTCCTTTCTTTTTCCAGATTAAATTACTCATGAGGTTGACTGGAAAAACCGCTTCCTGACGGGTAATCAACTCAGTTAAACAGCAAAAAAAAACTTTTCGTTACCTGCACACTCTTCCGAACAAATCCTTCCAGAACAGTCTTTCGCATGCGCTCGAACGAGAACGACCGGTACGTACAAGCCTCATGAGCAGACACTCCAGGAAGGCACGTCTTCTCGTAGTAGAAATTGTTAGCCGATGGGTTCGCGGTCAGCTGACTGGTACCTTGAAAACGACCCTTTGAATAAGAACAATCCCACCGAGAACCGGTAACGTTTTAGTGCTACCTGCTGGTGAAGCGGCGTCGTCGAAGAAATAGCAGGTTTCTCGTCCATCAAAGTTAAACGAAGCGCATACTCGTTGAGCTCCGGTTGTCGGTTCAATGTTATTTCGGCAGTATTGGGCGCAGGTGAGATCGTGACCTGAAGAGAAGATAATAATACAATGTGCCATATCTGGAGCAAATTTAGCGCAGAATTCTTTTGCTTATCTAGCACCTACCATTACATTTAGCAAAGGGCTTCCCTTCTCTTATTGATGAGCCCTAGGCTAGACCCTATGCTTTCAGAGTTAAATCTGGGTAAGAGTACGATACGGAGAGAAAGTTGGGCCGTCTTTTTCCCCTTTTTTCATTTTTCTCTCTTTTTTCAAAAAAGGTAAATTATGATTTATTGATTATTTCCGGCCCTTTGATTCCATTATTGGCCTCCGAAGAGATCAAATTAGAGGAATGGCACCCTAGGAAAAGCGATGGAGTGAAGTCCTTCAGCAGATGGGTACTTATGAAACAAGAAGATGTCGCAGTTGTTGTCATTCTTTTATTTTCTTTCCTATTTAGAGCTAATACACACATGCGTGAGTCTTCGTTAAACATGTACCTTTTCTAAAACTAGGGCACGAAGAAAAGAATTGTTTTCAGGATATACATATACCAATTAATTTAAAAAAAAAAAAAAACTTCAGTGACAAAATCTCTGCCTTAAGTCCACAACGAATTGATTGGACGGGGCTTCAGAACGCATTGCAGGAAGCTTTTCAAAGAATGCTTTTTCCATTAATACAGCAGTGCTCAGCGAAAACGATCACCCTAGATTATGCTGTGACTTCAGCACCAAAAGTTTCTGGATACTGCTTTCATGGTGATTAGGGGAATCACGGTTACTGTGAAGTTTTGTGTAAATTTGAGCTAAGCTAACAGCAGCTCTGGCTTGCAACGCTGTTAGTAAACAGTAAAGGAAGGAATGCTTTCTAAAAAGACATGAATGTAATTCTGCTGTTTCTCCTCCCTACAAACGGTGAATAAACGGTCTTGAACGGCAATTACTGCAGTTCAGTCAGATGACCAATGGAAAAAATCCAATTTCCATAGGTAAAAAATGAAATGGCCTAAAAACTAATCTATGAAAGGTAGAGACGTGTCTGTTACTTCCCAATCGTTTCTTGATTATAAGCATAGAGAATTCAACAAATATTCCCCACAATCTATGAAAGGAAAGAACAAGGAGACTTGTTCGTTGGATCAGAATCCATGCGAAAAAAAAAACCAGAAATTTGAGATAGTTCAATTTCGCAAATGTTAAAAGGACAAAAGCCGAATTAAAGGTTTCATAACTCATGTTGCGATCTTTATCCTGGCTCCAACTGCTCTTCCCATTTTCCCTAGTTTATAAATAGGAAAGAAAATAAGGAGACTTCTATAGGAAACAAAAATGATGCTGCTAGAAGAGTTGGGAAACAAAGTGGTACAAAGTAATTCGAAGAGAATAAAGCATACCAGCAGTTGAAACGACCACTGGTGTTCCATCAAGTCGAGCCCGTGCTATCCGAACAAAAGCGGTCGTCTCTTGGCTGGAACATTCAAACACGGCCTGGACTGTGGAGCCCAGCGCCAAGATCAGCGCCGCCGCTCGCAGCATTTCTGGAATGAACGGGAATCTTGTGGTTAGGGGTAGAACGAGTGGATTTCTAAAGGAGGGCGGACATGTGGAAGTGGCTTTGGAACAGCGGATTGTGGCCGGCCGCAGCGGTTCCTGACCTTGTTTCTTGTATCATGGAGTATAATACTGAGAAATGTTGGCAGATAATGAAATAGCGGCCAAGGTGAACTTTGGAAAAAAGGAAGGTATGATGGATTAATGATTCCAGAATTGGAAATGATCCAGAAACTGCCTCCAACTGAAGTAAAGGACTCCAGCGAGACAATTTTAGCACAGTCGCGAGACAGATCGCTACCAGACCACGCAATAGTACGGTAAATAAGACCCCGGCCAGCGCAGATATCGCAGGCGGCCGCGCAGCAAGACGGGCGGGTCGCCGACGCGTTTTTTCCTTGAGCGCCTTCGTGAGAGCCTTGACCCCGTTACCTCGAAATGCAAGCCCACACAGACTATCGTTCTCTTTAACGTCCGAGAAGTTGGCCCCATCCATCGCCGCGATTATCACGTTGATTGCGACGCGTCGCACTGGATCGCTGCCCTGCGGTTTCGAAATTCAGAGTGGATATCGTGCTATTAGGTAATCGCAATAGATTGCGAATAGGACGAAGGCTCTTAGTAGGTTTTTAGACCACGTGAAAACTAGCAATTAGGCGACTGCGTACTAAAGCGCCGTTCAGGTTGGTTCGAGGCGTACAGTGGGGAATAATAACGTGCGATTAGAGGTGAGAAGAAATGAACGTAATTTCACCTCTCTCAAAGAGTCGAAAAAAGAAAGAAAAACGAACGAGAGTATGCGCGAAAGAGAAAACATGGAATCGTACATTTCTGGAGCACACAGAATCTAAGACATGACGTACGTAGGTAGGCAGATAACCTGGAGAGTTTGCTCACATTTGAGCATAAATTTGTTAGGAATTGTAGCAGGCTGACGTTTCAGCAAATTCTCTTGTTCGTCGAGGATCCAGTGACGGGATCCATGAACATTTCTGAGAAGGTTCTGAACTTTTCTAGTGAAATGTGATTCGATCTGTTTCTGCCACTACTTACTATTATTATCTGGGACGGGTCAATCAGAGATCCGGTAATTATTTTTATGAGAAGAACTCATACCTACTGGAACGATATGTGGGGCGCTTCCTATCCGCCTGTCGTTTCAAAAAGTCCGCGAACGTTCATGAACCCCGCAAGAGGGTAGAGGTGTTAGGTGGGACAGGTAAGCATAAATTGAATGCTGTATAATCAGCATTTCTTTGCACCAAAAACAGCATCAGAATACCTTTGATATAATTTTTCTAGAATTAGTTTTGAGGGGTTCTGAAAATGTTTCGCTGATGGCTGTTACTTGGTCTTTCCAACCGATATTGTTTAAGTGGAGTTCTATTATACTTGAAGCAGGCTTTTTTTGACTAGTTATTTCAAGAAAATTAAAAATGTCTAGATTTGGAGATCAACGGAAATGGAAACCTACCCTTGTTCATACTGCTTAGAGCCAGTTTTAGATAAGTTCTGTATGACCAGTTCCCAACGGGATTCAGAGCAGCTTAGAGTAAAATGAGGTGCAATGTCTGCGTAATTTCAATGAAGAAGGACCATTCAATCAGATGTGGATTATTTTTTCTTGGAGTCTGCATAAAAGTAAGAAATAATTATGTACCCACATGACGTAAGTGCTGCTACTTTTGGGACTGAATAGGTATAGTAAGTGAATTTGAGTCATTGCGTCTTGTTTGGGTTCTGATTCCTTACTGACAATGAGATTATTAATGGTAAACGTGTTAACGTAACCAAAGCCATCATTTACATGGGGCCCATCAACTTGTTGATCATCGATGTCGTTGTTTATACCCAGGGGCTACCTTTGGGTAATTAGCCCATATCTCCCACTCTCCCTCTGATGCAATCGGGCCCTGGTAATCGTCTGGAAATTGGTCTTCTCTTCTTCACCACGCTGCCAATGGTGGTGAATGGGTAGCAATTGGTTTGCCGAGATCAGATTACCCTGATGTAATACCTCATGGGACATGGGTAAACTTCCTAATCAGTTCGAAGACAATGGTAAACGATAGAGGTAGCTTTATTTGCAACAGATAAACTAAATCATAAATACGACCTTCTTAAGGGGCAAGCCGAACGCAAGGGTTGAAACGAGGTCAGGCCCCGGAAGTACCATTGAGATTACCCAGGGTAAACGTGTTGGCGCCTTTAGGTAGGAACACTGGGTAAATCTGTGCGGTGTTAGCGCGGTTATCCTGGGTAATCCCAATGATGCAGAACAATGGAACATAAATGTCATTAAAAATTTGGGGAACTTCTATTCTAGGAAGAGGCTACTGATTTGTATAAATTGTAGGGATGTAGATAACCTTTTCAGTGCTGTTCCAATAGTAAAGGTAGTAATTAAACATAACGAATTGACAGGGAAGCCCCTTTTTCATATAAATCGTTGAAAAAAAACCTGTCCTGGTAAACTACGCAGAAATTTCTTCCGGAGAATTCGAAAGAGAAGGAAGAAAGTGTCACAATAACGCAATAACACAACGCATCCACAGCGCTTTTTTGAAGAAGTCCGATTCTCAATTGAGCACTTTTTCCAGTTTCCTGAACTCTCACCCATCAGTGGAATGACCCACACTAGGTCTAAGGGCAGACGTCCATCGATAAATCACCGCGTTATTCCGGCTCCGGCTTCTTTTTGCCACTTCGACTCTGTAGTGCAACGGTCGTTCCACGCACGTCTGGAATCAAAAGCGTCGACGAACTGCTTGACCGCATACCGCGCCCTGCACCCTCCGCGCGACGCACACTCCCTGCGTGCGTCTTCTGCCGACTTGTCAAAAGAATTATTAGAGCAAAGTGCGCGTAAGTGGGCCAACAACGGCCTTACCAGGCGAATCCTGATAGGGATGATGAGGAGCGCACGCGAACGCGCGCGCGTCCGTCCGCACGGAAAGAGGGAAACGACGGAGGCGAAAGCGCAGTCGCCGGCCTTGTTGACCGGTTTGTCTACTTCTTTAGAAAAACCTTGCGAAACACAGGTATCCGCGGGAGGACCAGCATTTGCGTTGTTCCACGATGCGTAAACGTAACGGAACTTCTTGAGTTCTTGCGTTTTTGCTGAATTTTAGTAGACACGAAGGCCTCTAAGGAATCCGTGGAGTTGCGCTGATTGCGATACTTTCGTCCTTGAATCATCCGCCTATCTTGGCAGATAAGCGATGGCGCGACGGTCATATGGGGTCCACGAACAAGTGTTCATAGCAGGAAAGTTCAGATAGTACTTGGATTTCATCGTGTCCTCCTCAGCGAATGGTACATACGGAAAAAAAAAGAAAAATAAATACCCTTTCAGAGAGTTTTCAACCTTTTGATTTTTTCGCAAATTTTTGTGGACTCTCGTTTCTGTGCAAGGACATGTACGTGATGTCAAGATCTAAACGCTAGCTTAGGGTCAGTAGTTTAGCTGAACTTGAAAGCACTTTCTTCTGTGTTGGCGCCTTGATAATGTACACATATGTACTCGTCACTGTATAAAATGAATAAATAAATAACTACGCGAAAGGAAACATTTGATTCAATGGTTTGCCAAAGCTCACAAGCAGGAATTTCAAGAGAATTACGTGCGCTCGTGAAGCGCTCTCTTCTGCAGGACGTCGCTTGATGCATTTCTGCTCCAATCCTTGATTTCCAGGAGTGAAAGTGGTATTTTCCAACGACGGTCTTTCGAACTACACGAAATACTGCCTAGGTTTCAATAAATTTATCCGCTAGAGGCTGAAGTAACGGTGAATCCAATTAATTCACTCGCTGCGAAGCTTCTGAAAAAATCTTTTCATGCTAGAATTCGTCCTCTACGTCGATATCTTCGCATTAAGTGACCTGTCACTACAATAAATACGGATTGAATGATGTACCACCTGTCTACTCGACATCTTGAGTTTTTGATTCGATTTGATTCATTTGCTTATTTATCTATTTATTTGGTCTGACACTCGCTATGAAATATTAAAAAAAACCAAATTAAGAGCAACGAAAGACCCGTTCGCTGCCTCAAAAAATGTTATCATAGGGTTATATGGCGAGATATGTGGCAGATCGGTGTCGTGCTACGGGAGATGAGATATGAACAACATGGGATGTCAAAAACCGACCGTCGCTCTGCGGACTCACCGCTGCTCATCGTCGCTCTACCAGAACTGCCTTGGAACTGTCCCGTTCAAAGCGATTCCATCACCGTGCGGTCGAGGAGTTCGCTATGATTGGAGCAGCTCTAAGAAAGTTATGGGGAAGCGACAGTGACTCTGCGGAGCTACCGTTGGACAGCCCAGCAGTATAGTATGCACGAGTAGGTTCCGTACGCAAAACGCTCAAGCCTAGGGCAGCTAGGGTTAGGCTGGTCCACTTGAATAGCCAAGTCATTTTATAGAGAAATTCCGCTGTTATCTCGACACCTCCTCCGAGTAGAACCTTATTTTGGTAATCTATTTATTTATTAAGGGCGCATGTGGCGCAGTGGTAAAAGGCTCGCTGCGCACGCACACGGTCGATGGTTCGATCCCGCGCCCGTGGCCAACCAAGCCATCCATCCCTCCGGGGTCGGTAAATTGGTACCAGAGGAGTCTGGGAGGATGAAGCACTGACTTGGTTCATCGGATGCCCCCCGCAAGTCACTGCACAGGGGACATACGCATTCAACGCCTCTACGATTTCTCAGATGAAGTCGAATGCGTGGCGCATCCCTCGTGACGGGATTGATCAGCGCCGACAATTTTATCCTTAATTATTTATTTATTTATGTCCGCACCAAGTTTACCTAGAAATCAGGTGGAACCGTGGTTGCATCAGAGCGACCCATCAGAACTGAATCCGTATATGTGAATAAATACGTACGTATATAGGTGAATAAATATTGATTGTTACAGAAATTCACTACGCGCCGGGAATATGTGACGTGCCTCCAAATAAATCGTTAAGGGTCTCACTGTTTCCTCGAATGTGTTCGTTGAAACT
The DNA here is from genome assembly GCA_000688135.1 of Ancylostoma ceylanicum. Classification (NCBI taxonomy): domain Eukaryota; kingdom Metazoa; phylum Nematoda; class Chromadorea; order Rhabditida; family Ancylostomatidae; genus Ancylostoma; species Ancylostoma ceylanicum. Next base: position 1,168,208 of record JARK01001374.1, read on the forward strand.
GCACAGGATCCACGAGGTCCAAAAATGGAAAGCCTCGCCTCCACAACTAAACAATTCCTCCCAGGCTATCTAATACATGGATATAAAGAGATTTGTCGGGGGATAGCCTCTAAAAACTTTGTTATCTTCCAGACATGGCTTCAAAAAAGCAAAATTGCTGTCTGAACAACTCCTATTCCTTTGACCTATTCTCTTCCAAGGCTCAATCGTCTGTGCAACCTGGCGATTCCTACCTTAGTAAAAGCGAACAATTACAGGTTCTTGTGGAGTACTCATTGTCTCATGTTACAGCTCATTTAGGAAGTTCGTATGTAGTTCTTTTCATACTGTAAATAATTAGCAATTTGAGAAGCAAATAAAAGTGCGCTGTGAGCTCGGGTAGTACCACTACTCTATTTGGTCTGAAGAGAGACAAATTATCATTAGTTACAGTAGGTGAGCTTTGCTTCTCCAGAATCAGACGTAGCTTTCCCCCTCTGCCCCTCTTCATGATGACAACAGAGGATAACGGAAATCCCCGGACTATGGCGGCTTTTTCTGGAATCAAGTCCCACACCGCCGACTCGAAGGGTGTTTACGGCTGATAAAGAGAAGCCGAACGAGAAGAAGAATGATTACAACGGCATTTGTTGTCATGCTGAAGAAAGAGGAAGAGATGAGACGTAAAATATTGAAATCGGCCTCAGCAGCCGTCGAAAAAGCGGTGCCACCATTCTTTAACGCTTGAGATTAGGGGAACGTAGGCCCAGCTAAGGTCCCAAGGAAGGCGGTGATGATAGAGACCTCTCCCAGAAGGTGGCGAGGGTGCATAAGTAGTACTAGTACAGAGTTTGTGGCTCATTTCCCTGCACTAGTGATATTTTCTCGTTGAGCTAAGCACTACTTATTATTTCTGAATTAGGATTGTTTTTTGGTCCATGACCAGACTTTCACGGTCGTTTTTTAGCATTTTTCTAGAATTTATTAACTTGCAGACCAAAATCGTAGAATGCTTTACCTTGAACTGAGGGCAGATACACTCAGGGCTTGCTGCTACATATGCTTTGCAGTGGAAAAATTTATCGAAAGCAAATTACGTGAAAAAAATCGCAATTTTGAAATGAAAATTGGCTATCACAGGAAACAAGGAGTGACCGTAGTTTCTCCCTACCTTCTCACAGAGCTGCTCCCATGGGGAACCGCAGGTATCTTTGGAAAGGCCGTTTCTTGCGCTCAATGAGTTGTTTAGGCAGTATACCAGCTCCACTTTGAGATTTGGTGGATTTTGTGGGAAAGATTATCACAACAGCCCACACAAATATATGTGAAGGTCAACTGCTACAAAGCAAAAACCTCCTGCGGAACTCAACCTCAACTCAAAGATACTCCAAACCGGTCCCGGTTTGAAGGGAAAAAGAGCAGGACAAATCATGGTTATCTGGCGTAAAAATAATTGAGCAAACATTGTAAAATATCTTCAGCGCACTCACTTAATGCATATGAGTACCAACTAGGGGATATCATTGTGATGTATCCTCTTACTGATATTTGCACAAGCTTGTAGGGGTTCGATGTGAAGGAGAAAATAACAAAAGAAACGGGTTTAAAAGGAAAAAGGGAATTGTCCAGATAATAGGTACCTATTTTCGGATAGTTCAATATCCCTTATTCAGAAAAACGGGCCAGTAAATTCTCTGAATTTCCGAAAATTTGAGTATTCGCGTATCTTCTTGGATTAATCCCAGTATCACAAGAACTCCATCGACGGGCCGAAGCAACTCCAAGGAGAGGAGCCACACACAGGAAGCTGTAATCCGGCGGCAGAACAGGTTGGTTGTCTTTTTGGTCATTTTATATCTTTAAGACCACCATTCACTACTGATGAGTTCCGGTGGTGGTCTTATTCTTTTTCTATTTCCCCGTCTAGTGGAAGGAACGAAACGGAGATTAGGTATCTTTGCTTTCAGTTTTTATTTATTGCAATACCGATAGCACTCTTTTTTCTATTTTTAAGGCAGATATGCTGTAAATTTCCTTGTTGATTACTATCAGTCTACAAAACTTTGCCCTATTCTCCCCCTTTCCCTTGAGTATCTATTTTTTTTCCTCCGGACGGCGCGAGAGTATCTCAAGACTTCGCCAGTTCAAAATGAATCAAATTGAACAGGCGATGCAAGAGATACTGATCGTGGAAGTGATACGTATTGATTGCTAGGTTACTTCACCATAGATCGCTGCCAAACGGAGCTCATCGCCCGTACTCTCGAGCATGTGCCAAAAATGAACTGGCGATTTGGATGACAACGGAAATGTTAAAGATGTCTATCGATTGCCAAGTCCCTTTGATTATCACCCCTCTTTTGTCTAGTCTCCTCACTCACTCTATCTATGTGGCGACCGCCGGAGAAGTCTGGGGACATTCTCATCCTAGTGGTCTTTCTGATTCGATACCCTGATATGTGAACCATATGTGAATGCGTAGCAAGGCTCATTGTTTTAACCGAACAGAATGATTCGGAAGGAAAGTAATGGCACACTGAAAAAGCTCCACCAACACAGGATATGCCCTTGTTGATGCATTCAGGATTGTTAGTGCTTTTTCTAGCTGTGCTAGATCGGACTAGTATGTGAATGTTTGTCAGGCGATTCGCAGTTCTTTTTCGGACATTGATGGGAAATTTTCTCAGTAGTGGCACGGCGTGTGAAGCTAGTAAGAAACATGTGATTCTGAGTATTCTTTAAGAATGCATAACAGGAAGAATTCCTTGTTTTTCTTTTTTCTTCATTTTTTTTCTTCCAGTTGTCCTCTGATTCAGCAGGGATGTCCCCTCTGTACCTGTTTTTCACTGCAACCGCCTATTCCATGGCTGAACGGTGAAGTTGAAGTAACTCAAGCGTAAAAAACATTTTCTAGAGGATACTTTGGTGGAGTGTCGAAAAACTGAGCCCTTGTAGTAAGAAAATACGTACATAGAATTTCCTGAAGAAAGCAACTGGAAGTGTTCCAACGACGTACAAAATTGGACACCCCTCTTTCGAGCCTTTTGGAGAGGAAATGCTCACGAATATTCCATTACGCACTCCATTAGTCCAACGCACCAAATTCACGAAAACCCGTTTCTCTGATATGAGGCCTCACGCCGTTACGCCTAGAACAGTTGGTACATATTTAGCTTTCGATATTCATTTTAACAATACATAGTTTTTTCTACAAAGGTTCCTCAGCAAACATTATCCCTATGTTTTGACCATATCCAGGTTTTGATAAGCCGTGGTAGTCTCGATGAGGCCTTGGTAAGAAGCTAGTAAACCTATAAGGCAGCTATGCCTATTACCTTTCCACCTTTCCATAAAAGGCCCCAACGCTCAAATCTACATAGGTTCGTCTGCTCGGTGTATATATAAGGATCGTGTACATTTTGGTCTGGGACTGTGACCCAAGTTAGGGGATCTATCGAGGGGTGGAATGCTAAGCAATAAGAAGCTACGTACGTATACTCCCATTCCTCAACAAGAAATCCACTGTTCGCCACCAAGTAACAGCCTGTATGGTAGAAAAAAACGATGAAAATAAATGTTTTGTTAGAAATTTCTTGTTTTTATATTATATATTATATTATATATATATTTTACTGAACTGATGCACTGATAATGAAATCAGTTCATATTGAATCAATTAAGGAAAATTAGCATGTGCCGCTCCCAGCTCAATATAAATATTATATGTATAATAGTTCCAAGTTATATTTTGCAAGAGCAAGTCTCGAACAGGCCCCAGCACGGGTCTTCCCGAGGGCAAGCTGGGCTTCGTAAAAGGGTCGAAAAGCAAAGGGGGCTTCGTACTGGGTTCTGGGGCTAATGTTGAGGTTGGAAAAGTACATGCAGGGCCTGCAAAGGGGCTGCTCGTACTCGTACTTTGAACGGCGCTATAGTCAGGTTCGATTGGAGCACATAATCTGCAGACTTAGACCGAGGATTCGAAAGATTCGAAGAATTCGTGCGCAGTCCAAACGCGACCGATTGAGCTAAAATCTTCAGTGAATAAAGAATTATGAGGATACTATAAGTGTTACAAAAATCAGCCGAAATTTATGCGCCGCATGAAAGATATATGTGCAAAACGCCAACGTTTAGCATCTACACAAGATTCGAAGAACTCCTGTAAAGTCCACACTTCATGAAATATGTTGAAACTTGCAGAGCATAGAGAAGAGACCTTGTACTAGAATCGTTTGCAGAAGCAGCCTCAACTTTCGTACTTCGCGTGAGATATGCGTGAAGAAGCCCGAATTTTTGCTCCGCAAGAGATTTCAAAGGACTCCTGTGGAGCCCAGACTTCATGAATTCCCTTGAAAATTGAAATTTGAGGAGATCTGACGGGACACTAGTAGTGTTTGAAAAATCAGCCAAAACTTATGTACCGCGCAAAGAATATATATGGGGAAGACCTCAGGTCTTCCCCGAGGTCTTCCCGTCGGACAAATGCTACTTAATGAGCATACACTTCTTTAGCTCACATAAGTTAGAGCTGATTTTTCAAACACTTCTTCATCATACCTCGCCTCATTATTCGTGCAATTTTGGGGACGATCCGTGGAGTGTGTGCTTCACAGGAGTTTTTCGAAAATTGTTTGGCAGCAGCAGATTAGCTTTTGCACGTATATCTTTCGTGCGACGCATAAGTTTTGGCTGATATTTCAAACACTTCTAGCAACACCTTCCCTTTTGTCTCTCTAAAGATTTCAACCCAATCGGTTGCGTTTGAGCTGAGCAGGAATCCTTCGAATCCTCCAGATGCTCAAGCCTATAGATTATGCGCTCCAATCGAACGACGCCGTGGACTCGTTTGACGCGCGAAGTTTGTAATAAGATTCCTTCATTCGTTTTTACATCTAATCTGCTCCAGATATAGTACTGACTCGTGTTGCTCGCACCACCAGCTCAAGAGTGAGTATTTTGAGCCACTTTGCCTCGTGAGTTCTGAGTGTCATGTTGTTGAACCAACTGCACCGCATGTTCCAATGCCAGTAGCGCCGGTGCTACGGCATACGCACTCTCAAAACGAATAGAATCTGTGTTGCCTCGATTATGTTGGTAACTGTGAACTCGATTTCGACTTGAACCTCGTCGTTGGGAAATTTTCAGAATCTGTCCGCGATAATTTTACTGCTACGGCGGTTTTTTGTTCTTTTAATTAGAACTTTTCAACTGATTTCAGGGTGGTTAACTACTCTTGCATATTCAAATGGTGCTTCGTAAAATACTGGATTTTCAAAGGGGGCTTCGTTTTGATTTTGGCTCGGGGAAGACCCCGTGCTAGGGCCTGGTCTCGAACGCTACACTTTGTCCTTTCTAATCGTGGTAGGATGAGGCCTGGATGTGTTGCGTGCTATCCTCGAATCTGTCACTTGAACGAGAGGCCTACGTGTTCATGTAATTTCGTTCATCAAACGCACTGAACAAAAAAAAAACTAGCCAGTCTATCAATCAGCGAATGCAAATTATTGAGCAGCTTCTCCTGAAAACCACGATTCGGTCCATATTTTGATCCAGCTTTGATTTTTGATTGATTTTTTTAGGTTGGAATACGACATATATGACCCAGTCGTTGAAAAGAAAAAAAAAGAAAAGCATAACAAATAGAACAAGCATGACCCTGAGCAAAAATTAGGGACCTCTATGACCTGAGTAGAATCTTTGCCATTCTCCATTTGAAGGAAGCCATAGATCCTATGGTCTTTAATTAAACGGGTGAAAGCTGACCCGGTTCTAACGGTAAAGAATTAAACTTCGACAGTGGGTTCACTTAACTCGTGGAAAACAAGTTCTTCATTTTCTCCCCTCCCCTCCCCTCCCCACGCGAGTGATTGACGGTGTTGATGTGAAAAATTGTGAAAAATAAACTCTGGATTTTTCGCCTTGTAATTTATACACCATACAGACGTTGCAAAGCTCCCTCTTCGCCTCTAGGCTAGAAAGACCGAAGTATTTATTCGTATTTTTGAATTAGGAATTCTGAGATAGAGGAAACCACCTTTACGAACCAGAACTACCCTTGTGTAATTGTTCTGGATTTTCTTTATCATAACAATGTCTTTCTTTAAACGAGGAGAAGGAATGCCCGTTCTGCTTTCACATAGTGGTCTAACGTAGATGAAATTGAGCATTGTCTCTTAAGCTCATACATGGTTCTCAGTTTTAAGCAATGACACTATTGGGTGATCGCTGGCTTACCGTGCAGGCAAACGGCATTGTTCCAGTATTTTCTATTTCTCCCCGGAACGCTTTACGGTGAGAATGCATGTATCTCCTTTTCAGACTGGATGGTACAACAGCGCTCCAGTGAAAAGACAGAGAGGCATGACGGCATCTCTTTTTTGGATGATCAAATTTTCAAATCGACACTAGGGTTGATTGATAGATTTATTAGTGTAATTACTAAATAGTATTATTATCGTTGAGAGTACCGCTACAGCTTGGAATCGAGTCTGAGACGTTCACATGAAAAAATCTTAGGTTACGCGATTTCGTCCGAAACTGCTGAAAACCCCGCTGTTGAGTCCAACTTTTGGAGCGCTTTTGGGCGGAGCTCTCCAAAATGTTCCTGGAGCAGCACCTCTTATTCTATTAAGGGTTGGCTGATGAGGAACTCACACAGAACTAGTGCTAATATGTACTACTAACTAGCAGTTCTTGAGTTATATGGTCCTCTCTCAAGGGCTTTTCACTGCTGTGAAGGTCTGGAATGAACCTCTATTGAAGAGCTATTTGGAACCGTTACAGTTCCAGAACCTAAGGAGTTGTCCTATGAATCCTGCTCCGGTCGCGGCGTCGAAAACATCGGGTTTCCCGCTATTCGTTTCCAAACCGTCTGGATTAGTTGTAGTGGAGAAATGCAATTGCAATCAACCGTGCGGGATTGCTGTCATTCTATCGTTCTTCCCACGCTTAACGTATTTCATTCCTTTTTTTTCAAGCATTTTCTTGTTTCGAGCAAATTTCTTGCTCTTATTTGAATACCAATCTGGTCATTCAGTAAGCTACGTATCTTATTTAAATACCAATCTGGAAGAGCTTTCTATCCAGTGGCGTTTGTTCTATCTGTTCGTCCAGTAAGCTGCGTATTAGTGCCCTATCCGGAGAAGTATCAATATCTACGTATAGATCATGAACAGGTAAACCAGCTAGTTTACTTAGGCAACATTTTCGTAGCTGTTGGTCATTTCCTATGTCTAAAAAAGTAACGCTAAAGCAGAAATCGGATGGCAAAACGGTCAGCATCCGGCGATTTTTGTCGTATTCAGCGATTCCTATAGGTTTCGGAATAATTTGATAAAACCCTTAGCAGAGTAAACAGATGGTGTGTCGCTTTTTGTCTTGATCCACTTTGGGAGAACGGGTATGTCACAAGTTTCCCAGGTACATTAATAGATAGGACTCGGCATGTTAACGGAAAAGAAACGATAGAAGGAGCGAGAACTTGAAAAAAAAAAACTGAAATTAGGAGCTCCAAAGAAGGAGGAATGTAGGTGTTGGGAATTTTAGGAGAGATTCTCATGTTATGCTCGGAAATTTTCCATTTCAGGCGCTTTCTGAAATTACCCAGGAAACAATGTTGACGCCTATGTTAAGGATAAGTAAATTGTGAGAGTAACCAAGTTCACCCCTGGGTAACCTCAATGAAGCTTGGGGACCACGGTCTCCTGATGATAAAGAGTGCTTTATTCCGCTCTGTAAGCGAAATTAGGTTGGGGCATTTAGGTAGATTAATTAACAGACCTAATCAAATCAGAGCAGACCTCTATTGCTGATTAATTAGAACAAAAGATCAACTCTAATAGTAACCTATACATTTTTAGCGACATGAGAGAGATTGCATATGTGTCTGGTATAGTTACACATTTACTCGAATCAATTCGAGCATTCAGTTGAATCATTCGAATGATCAATTCCATTCAAAACTTTGCATATACCAGTTCTCACTTTCTGAACCAAGTCGGAGAACCGAGAGAGTCTTTTTTCATCCTTGAAATTACACGACCATTCAAATATTCTAATTATTCGACATTCGTACTTTCGAGTAGATGTGTAAGTATAATTTCGGCGATGGATGTTATTGTTAACGAAAAGAATTCATTTGCCATGCGTGAACACACTCACAGATTATTAGCAGGTGAATTCTAATTCTACAGTGTGCGTCGATGGCGCTGACCCACCCACGCCCTCGAGAAGAACGCGGCGCAGCCGCATCGCTCACGATGGAATCGTCCCTGCAGTGGTAAATCTGGGTTATCTCGGTATTTGTTCATCGCATTTGATGTTACCTAATGAGAAAACCAACTGACTGTCATGAACGCCCCATAGTTTGTTATCCTGGTCGAGATTCCTGCTCGAGCAGCGCGGCTGCGCCGCGTGCTTTTCGAGGCCGCAGGGAGATCACCCCCATCGACGCCCACTATAGATCCTTCACATTCACCAAAGATAGTCGTTCGGACTCTGTGAACCATGCTCCTCATAATTATAATGGTGTGACCGACTCCCACACAGACCATAGGGAACTCTCTCAGAAAATTCGATCTTCTGCACTTTGATTCATGTTCAGGTACAAGTTGAAAGAGTGGCACTAAGAATGGAACTTCCATGGAATTTCGAAAAAACTCCATCAGCGAGTCATTCCTTTGTGGACTCATCCCACAAGCATTGAATACTAAATCTCATATGAGCAGACATGTGGCTGCGCTTTGTTTCCACCACCCCTCCCCCCCCTGGCTGATGGCGTCGCAAACTGCATTTCGACAACGTAACGCGGCTCCTATTATTTTCTTCGTTATTGTTGACACTCGAATTACTGCTTTGCCACAAAATTGCAGTTGTTATGTGTTCGGCGGGGGGGGGGGGCTGCTTTTTCCCGTCATTCAGGCGCGCAATACACTGGCGGTGACCTACGTTATGGGCGGAGATCTCGGCTCCACTCGTCGACTTCACACTTCCTACGAGGTTTTTCTGACTTGCTTCAGTTCACTCCAGCACTTCTGGGCGACTTTTTAGAGTGGAGTGATCTGTGTGTGGATAACTGCCGGTTTAGTATGTACTCAAGCGTGTAATTTCACCCTTCATAGCTCCAACTGCTCCGCTATTCACTTACGGAGCAGTTTTACTTACAGTTTTCGGAACTCTTAAGCTATTGCACTGAAGAAACCTCACAAAACTGTCAAAATATTGTGGCAGAGCTGTAATTTTCTTCCTCTTTCTTTTATGAATATACGAGGTTTTTTCAGTGCAATAGCGCTACAAGCGTGACATGCATAGGATGAATGATGTTTGCATGAAATGAATCATATTTGCGTGAGAAAGTCGTACTTATTATAGGTTCTCCCTGTGTAGTGCGCCATTACCAAGCGAATGTATGACATAAGTAGCAAAAAAAAAAAAATGAAACTGAAGGGGCCACACACATGCCTCTTGTACGACTCCGCCCATGTACATAGTAAAATTCCTGCACCTGGGCGCATCATTGAGATTACTCAGGGTAAACGTGTTGCCACCTATGTCAAAGATAGGTAAATCTAGGAACCGTCGACACGTTCACCTTGTTGCCCAGGGTAAACATGCTGACGCCTGCATTAACGATGTGCAAATTTCTGGCTTTCAACATGCGTGGCTTGGGTAATCTCAATGATGCATTCCGGGCCTAGGCCCATGTGCATCATTGGAAGGATGGGTAACCTCGTGTCCATACTATGATTATCCTTGCTGGCAGCTTGGTACAGACAACGCCACGTACCGGTATACATGTTGGTGGTTACTAGCCGAATGGTACGTTGAACGCCATGGGTAATTTCAATGAACAATGCGGGCAATACACTCATCGAACGAGGCGTCATCACAGGCATCCAGTGGCGGACGCAGA
>JARK01001374.1:1181858-1199316 GCA_000688135.1 Ancylostoma ceylanicum
CCCCCCCCCTTCAACCCCTTCACCTCTCTTCACAGGGCTTGGATGCATCATTGGGGTCATTTAGGGTAAGCACGTGCTAAGTATGGGTACATTTGTCTGGCATGAGCACGCTTGCCCTCCATTACCTCTACGATGTAAACGGTCCCTGTACTAAATTTGCACTTGTTCTCAGAAGGAATTGCTTGCGAAAGGTTTTCTTCTAAATTTTGGGGTCATATGCGTGTGGTTCTTGACCGCATACGTTTTCTATTGCATTTTTTGGTTCGGTTCTGTCTCTGAAGAAATGTTTCTGATGTTTCCTATAGTTAGATATGATAGGTTCATTTATTAGTTATCGGAAATTTACTGGTGCTATTTCTTGAGGAAGATTTCCTCGCCATTCTGGGTATTGACCAGCATGTGGAACCTTTTTGTGGAGAAACGGGGAGAAAACCTCTTACGGGGAGGGAGTCGCTCAAAAAGCATCTCCAAAATTCAGTATGATCTACTGATTTAATGCTAAAATGCTTCCGCTACCCGAATTCCACATCCACAACGTCATACTGTTCCGCTTCTTATCTGATTTCACTTCAGCGACTCCTGCCCCCGTCTTCAGGGGCAGCATGATTGAGATTACCAAGGGTTAGCGTGTTTACACCCCAGAGTTTACCTATCATTTACGAGGGCATCAACATGTCCATTCTGGGTAATCTCACTAATGCATCCAGGTCCGGGAGGTTTATGAGGAGCATGGCCACGCTCGAAAAACTGTTTATCGCTGATTCTTCGAGTCCACGAAGGGCTACTTCGAGAAGAGGATGTGCGACTTGTTTGGGTGCCGCATATTACCCATTAAGTGCATCGCCACATTTTTCTTACGTGGTTAATTTTGACTCATCAGTGAATTTACTGTTAGTGTGAGTTTCTGGAGACATCGGAGACACTATTTACGAACCAATGCGATAATGATGACCAATGTCAATGATTTTTCAGATAAACCCCTGTATGCATCATCGGGATTACCCAGGGTAAACATGTCCACTCTGTGTTAGTCGCTGGTGAACTTGTGTGGTGTTGACATATTTGTTTCGAATAGTCTCGATGATGCATGTGGCCGTAGGCATAAAGCAGGCAAATGTGCGGACACGAAAAAAGCGCCGCCGCCATTGTGGGAAGGGTTAAACAACAATCGTTGATCCACTTGTGAGATGGGATTTTCTAGAAATCACACGTTATTGAAAAAAAAAGAAAACAGACGTCCTGATGGTTTATATGGGTTCCTTCTTCAAGAAATTGGAACATACTGCTATGAGCGACGCACGCAATACGGAATGTCATTTCCTCGTGGCTTCTGGTTTCCGACGTGCATCTCCTCGACTTTTCCTCCTCACTCACGATTACGCTGGGCACTCTGCTCCGTTTGTACTTTAGAATTGTAGGGTGGCACAGGAACAAGCTGGATGGCGTTTTATACACTGGGCAGCATCTTTTCACTTGCCTCTTAGGTATGGAGCGAGGCTGTGCGTTATTAACGTGCACAGCGAATTATGGATTAACGCATCAATGCATAACGGCCATTTTTTCCTAACATAACGAATTAACTGGTCACGAATTAACTGGTCAACAAAACTTGAATATTCTTAAGAAACACAGCCCTGGTATGAACCTTCTCCCACTACTAAAAGCTACTGTTTCAGTTGAAATGCAATGTTGATGACCTTTTTCTCTTTCGGAACTGAGTACTTGCATATTTAGTCTATTATCCGATTCAAAATCGTCGTTGTCTTATTCACATCCATTTCGAGTAGTTAACTTCACTATCCCTATATAATATTACATATATAACAATATGTCTGAATGGATAACCTCATCAACTAGAGCTCTTCCTACAGTCTCCTCCACTGGTGAAGATAGTCGGGGAAAGAACAGAGCGGAAAAGAGTGATAAAAAGAGCGCAGAAACGTAGAGGGTGAAGAGAAAACAGGCAATATGCTTGGATACCGAATTATCGTCGTGTTTCAAACAGACTACATTAAGAGCTCTATAGGAAGTAGTGCATGGTAATGCAATGGAATACAGGGAGATCCATTCAGAAATGCAGAAACATGATGAAAATGTGATTTTGTGACTATTTTGTACAGTAATTGTGCTGTGAAAAGAGAGCGGAAGGTATCAACAGACGCATGGGGAAATTTCGATGTGAAGTTCTTCACCTAGATGAACCACTCATAGAAATTTTCGTGTCTGATTCAAGCCCTTCGTAACCGGAAGGGTTCTCTCAGAAAATTTAGCTGATCACAGGTTCAAAACACCAAGGGATCTGAGCTCTAACAAATTTCACAGCGAGCCGGCACCGCATTCGATTGAGTTACGGAGTTAACGTGGTGTTGTTGTCTGCTCGTCTGATTTTAATCACTTCTATTTTTCTGCGAAGGAAATTCTCCCACCTTTTTTCTCTTTGTCAGCTCACAAAATCGTTCTTTTTTAATTCTTTGCTGCGTTTACGAGTGTTGTGATTCTGAAGATTCGTAGAAAGGAGAGAGTGTGTGTCATCGTAACAAAATGTTGCACAGACTAACTGGACATGAAAAATTCAGATGACACTGATGTGCAGAACTCAAGTTGAGGACTTGAGTTTAGGTCTTTCGGTAGACCCTTCCACGCCTTCACTTCATAAGGGGCTTTGGCTTTGGAATATGCGAGAGAAACCGAATTTATTCTACATTTTCATAGCTCATTCCCAAGTGAAGAAATCCCTTTACCTTTGCTCTCAAGAGATACCGTATATCCCCAAACTTTGGGGGCTTTGCCTCTGGTCGTTGAACGCCCAAACTGAGCGCAGCATTTAGCACGGCGCTTGGATCCAGTAGACAATTTCCGGTGCTTCGTAAAAAGGTGCGGAGCAGCGGATTCGAGGGCTCTTTCCAGAATGTTGAACGCTACATAATTGTTTCCTAGCACCCATGTGAATGTCTATACAACGACCTCTTGCACAGCTACATACACAGCAGTCATATACTCGACAACCCCCTGTGAGGACTACAATGAAAAGGGGACCAATTGTCTTGTCTCGTCGTCATATTTGCACTGCTCAGCTCACAGGCTTCATTTGTTTAAATTAAGCCATTGCACGGTTTTTGGTAGCTCATGGATAGTGAATCACATTATCGTATGTTAGCAGCTGACCTTGTTCCGATTCGCAGGTCCAGAGAAATTTTGGTTATGCACATCTGTTCCACCCTCTCATCCTAATTATCCTACTTCTTTGGTTATGGATCTGGACAAGATGTCGTCAAAGCCATCATGAACCGAATGTGTGAAAGCTTGCTGAAGCAAACAAGATCACAATGGTGTAGTAATGCCTAGGCAACTGCTAGACTCCTACTCTCTTTCCAGAAATTTGAGTTACGACTTGTAATTTTTAAAACTATACAGAGTTGCACGTCAGCAATGGATTCCTTTGCCTATTTCACATCGTTTAGGAGCTCCCTAAAAACTTATTCCCCGAAAGTTGAACTCAAGCCGGTATTCAAGGACATTCCCAGTCGGGTTCTTAGCCTTCCGCTGGGATGAGTCGTGCATTATCACTGAGCGAGAACAAATCCGTATTATTATACACCTTTCATCCCTGCATATTATTTATTTTATTTATTTATTTGTTTATTTATTAGTTTATTTTTTACTGCATGCACGTTGTAGTGCGCAAGAGCAGCTTCCAATAAGAAAAAAAAACTGAGGGTTGCAAGTGTGGTCGCTGTTCGGAAGAAAAAAGAAACACAACAGTCGGGGAGAAAACCTGGGGGGGGGGGGGGGAGAAAGGGAATTAAACTGAGCGATGGCAATGATTTCCCAGAGTTCTTCTATTCGCTCGAATAAAGTATACCCATTCTTTTCCGTGGGGAACTCGTCCATCCTAAAACTGCGGCCAGAATTATGTACAACTTTCCCTGGAACGTTCATGATTCTCGATACAGCTAGTAGACTACGGCACATATTTATTGCGTTGTGAGATGGTAAACATGAGAAAAACACGGAGGAAGGAAACTGCTCAATAATTCCTCAGTTATGTGCTTGCTTACCCTATTTTTTCAACTGTTTTCGTTCCTTATTGAAATCCGTAGCCATTCAAGATGCCACCTAAGTGTTTTGGGAATGGAAAGGTCAACCAAATAGTGGAATATCTCCCGTGCAAATATATCAAGGCCCTATGCCGAAAACGAATAAATAAGCCTTGAAGGGAACTGAAGCCTCAGCTGAAGAATGTGTCAGGTATGATTTACTGACTTTATTAACAAGGAGCAGGAACAGATCTGAGAGGAAGTGTGGAATTTCCGAAATTCCTGGTTAGAGTCTTTACTTCCGACCTTTTTCTGTGCCATTATTTGCCTACGTACGTAACTTCCTACTTTGGAAAAGTCATCAACCGCTTCCGACTTGCCAACTGGTGGAAGGAGCGCTTCGGCGGTGAACACCTTTGCTACGAGCAGAATTAATTTATGATCCTGGGCGTTCTGGATACGTATGACTTATTCACATATGTATGTTTACGTCGAGAGGTGTCATCCCCAGTCGTCGGCGAAAGGCTCCCGACGGCTGCAGGTATCAGGACATGACATATTCGTGGAAAGCAATAGTTTCCGTGAAGTGCAGTAGTTAGTCACATTTCACGAAAATTTGGAGCCCTCGATGTGTCCCATTTACCATAATTTGCAAGCATTTGCTGGGATAATTCGTTGTTGCCCTGCCTTGGCAAGGTTATTCTATCCATCGCCCATTTTTTTCATAGCAATACTTTTCCTTCACTCATCCATCTATTGCTCGTTATAGTATCTATGTTCCTCATTTTCTCGAATGGACTACTCTTCAATTCTCGAAGTTGATACATGCTTTTTCGTAGTTTATACTCGCTCACACAGAAATTGTGGTTTATACTCGCTCGCTCCTTCACAAAATTCTCTTGTTTTCCAGAACAACGTGCACATGAAGAATGTGACTTCATGTCCAGCTTTGTTAACTGCACTTCCCACAATTTCCTCTGCAACCTCACCAGGTGAGTAACTATTGAGCTGGATTTAACGATTTAAAACAGGTATAAACAGTCATTCAGAAACTTTTTGTCACAAAGTAGTCACTTTCTATCGGTGATGGATGCAGATGGTAGCTGGGGTACGAAGAGGGAAAACATGGGAAAAAGTGGGGTCTCCGCTATGCAACCCCCTTTGGGATTACTAATTTGCAGGGCGTGGAAGGAATCTTTCACTGAGGTTTGATCTATAGCCAGTGGACAGTTACTTCTGAGCCTAGATGCACTGTTGAAATTACCCAGGGTCAATGTGCTGACGCTTATGTGATCGGTGGGTCACTGAATGTACCGTTAGCACGTTTACCTTGGGTAAGCTCAGTGATGCATGGCATTGCCTGATGTTTACTCTCAAAGAGCATGCAGCTTTGGTTAGGGCATTCTGCGAAAACCTATCAAAACTTTGGGATTGGATTCTCCTATGTAAAGACGAACTCTTTGGTTGGCCTATAATAATTTTATTGAAACCAAGCAATTTACCGACATTTACATGGTGCACATGGGGTAGAAGAAGAAAACAGCTACCTTCCCGGAAATGAAAGTGACTTCAACCTGAACTCCTATCCACGTCATATTTGTTGCTGTTTCGCACAACATTCATTATGAAAATTGAATGGCATCATCGTTGTGATAATCCTCCCTGTGCACGTTTTGCTAATGCACGACGATGCGTCCGTCACCATGCAGAAAATTTCTCAAAACCATTGGCGAGTTGCGTTATTCACTATCTACGACATACTTCACTCCTCACTTTCTTCAGGGAACAGCAGATTTGTCGGCTCGGATGGCTGCTGTTGTTCCTCTGGCTAGCCACAATTTTATGGATGACAAAGGTAAGCTGACTCTTATTTGCAGCTGGTTTTTTTTATCAAAATCCAGTTTTTTCTTTGAATTTTACCATCTACTCAAGAAAGTATCAATTATATGATATGCGATAAAATTTTCTCTTAGCGTCCTGCACAATGGTTTTGTTATATGCATTTTATCCTCCTATGCTACTAGTGCCCCGCATCCATGAACATTTCCGCGAAGGCGCTACGCTTCCCGCTTATCCAAAGTGAAACAGTTTTTAAACCTAACTGTTCGTATAGATATCTACCTTTCTCTAAGTATTCGGAGACAAATGGATACTATTAGGTTGATACATAAATGTTGTCAGTTTTTTTTTTGTAGACTGCATTTTTTCTAAAACTTTACCGAACTACGTATGTGAACCGTGTTCTAGCAAAACTCTCGAAGTTCAACAGAAATCGTTGGTGTTTCTATCGATTTTGATCACTCGAAAAATGAGCGTTTAAGCAGCTCGAGTACTCTTCCTAGGACTTTTTAGGCGAGATTGCAGCCGCAATGCCAAAAAAAAATTCTTCGAGGAATGCTTGCCGACGTTCCGGAAGACGTTACGCCGGATCTTGACGACAAGAGGGACATATTTCACAGTATAAACCTATATTCTTTTTTTCATCTCATCATCCAAGCTTCGTCGAGCAACCCTGGTATCCAACAACTCTTATCCTCAGCTTTATCAAATGTCAGCTTGCTCTTCCCTACCGGATCACGCTATGAACGAGCGCTCATTGCCCTTTCTCTTTCCTCCTTATCCATTTCATTTCTATCATGCCTATTGTGTGAGTCTCTTTTTATAAATTGTCACTGTACCAGGTCTAATTACCCAAGCCTGGGGTAAACGTTGATAGTTACCAGTCGATGAGCACGCTCACACACAAGACGCTCATGCTTTCTAAACAACCACATATTTTTCGATAATTTCAGCTCATTTCTTATGTATTGGATTGAGTCATGAGTTTCACTATTTCTTCATTTTGATTTATTTCGAATTCCCCGACAGAAAAGTACCTAACCCAGCCGCGCCCTTTATGACACTTTTCCACATCTTCTCAGGTTCTGGCTTCTTTTTACCCTCCGAAACTCCTATGGAATGTCCATTATAGAGTTTTATAATCATATAGACTTGAAAGTACTACTACGTTATCATCTAAGAAAAGCGCTATCGTCATTGTGGTTTAAAGGTTTCCCTCAAACTGAACCATGCAAATAAAGGTGCGGCTCACCAGTGAGCGGCGTGTTCGTCACTGGGTCAACCCATAAAAAAACCACACAACTTATTTATGAGAGGTACGGCTCACTACAAGGACTACCAAGGAAGCTTCCTGTGCAGAATGAGCATTAGTTGCATAAAATAATCTTCTCATTAGAGTTGATGAAAATTTTCATTGAGTATTTAGAACACTTAGAACACATGCAGCTGAATACTGCCACAAACTTCTTCATTTGCAGGATCTTTGGTGCTGTAACACAAATATTGAAGCGGCTTCCGAAGAATGCATTCTGAACAACGAAGACGAGACAAGGCGAACTGATTTCGGGACTGCTTGCTAGCTTTGTACATACAGTTGTTATTATATGTGACAATCTTTCGTGATATTTTTTTTTGCTTTTGTGTTTTTTGAATATGTATATTGATCAAGAAACTGATAAAAACGTCAAGTACGCTCTCTGAGAAATGCAGCGTAACTTACCGTTCTTTAAATAACTGGCCTCAGTTCCGATTGGCCGTTGTTTTGCCAGACGAACGTGTTGCTCTCAGAGCTGACAGGCACTGCTTTGCGGATCAAATTTCCTTGTCAGAATTTGACGAGGTTCTTCGGGTCGACGACAGCAACGTACACGCGCTCAACGTGGGGCACGAGGAACTCCATCCACTTACCGAGCCCTGTCGGTTGGCTGCAGCTGCCCTTTGGGGTGCGTAACTACGGAGACAATGGATTGTTACAATGAGAGCCAGCAAGGGAAATCGCTCAAGCCAGCCCTCGAAATAGCTAGCTTGAGCGATTTTCCAGGCATACTCAGAGTGTCTCGTCAAATGAAACGAAGTCCAGGAAGATCTACCAGTAAACGGTATTGCTGGCGTATTATTCTAGGTATCATATCGTTTTGCGTTTTCATAATATAGAACAGCCGCGAATTAGGGGACGAAAATGACTTCTACAACGTTGAGAAATATGACATGTTATATTTCAAAGTCACAACACATACATACTTTTTTTATTTACAATGATGTTTGATAGTAGTAATTTATGCTGGGTAAGCTTGGCTTACGATGAAATGCAAAGTCAAAAGAATTTGGCAGAAACTCTTTCTTGACTTCGTATTTTACTGCTACACTAACAAATTCACCCTTGGTATCCGTTCTCGCAGCTACAGTGAACTTTACACGGCCGTAGACAGGGGGCGGGACCGCGGCGCGGCGTTCTTGGGCAGAGACACGAAGGCTCTGCGTGCTCGATCTGGTCGTCTGCTTCTGCCAGCGCCAGAGAACTCGAGTGCCACGCTGCAGCAGACAACGAAAGCCAGCATGCAGAGCCCCTGTGTCCCTACTCAAGAACGCCGCGCCACGTTCCCTCTCTTTGTCTACAGCCATTTGGACTTTACTGTAGACATTTAAGAACACAACTGCAATAGCCGCCACTATTTCGCAAACAGCGGCTTGCTCAATTTCCATATCTGGCGAACTGTCCTTTACTGTTCCGAGGCCGCATGCATCATTGAGTTTACCCTGGGTTATCGTGTTGAAACTTCCAAATTCACCCATTGCTAACATGGATGTCAAGACGTTTACCCTTGGTAACCTCAATGATGGGTTCAGAACCCGGGTTTGTTATGCCGGGGAAGCCAAGGAAGCCGGCAACGTTTTTGCAAGGTTGTGTGTTTCGTAACAGTGTTTATTTCTGTTTTTTCAACATGAACTTGCTTGTGTAATAAATCCTTGGAAGAAGTACCCCTTGAATCATATCAATCATTCTTTAAGAGATAGTAACCGTCAGAGAGGAATACAAAGGAGCTTAAGCAAGTGAATGAGCCGAAAACAGCTTGAAGTAGTCGCAGAGAAACAGTAAATTTTCCTTTTATTAGTCACCCTGTTGCAGGGCTCACTGAACACTACATCAAAAGAAGTAATTGGCAAGAAATCAAGCTTCTAATTCATTTGAATTTAAGCTTAACCCACTCACCCGCATAAGAGCTTATAGCACTACTACATATTGTCTTTGTTTACACCTGTAGGGTTGATTTAGAGCTCTCAAGAATAAGTGCTGGCAGATTAAATTCCTCACTATTCGTCTGTACGACAAATCAAATTCTTTCAAGCAACAATCGGAACGATACGCCAAGGCATGCCCCCTATACCTTGTTTCTGAAATTCACATAGCATTCCAAAAACGACATTGATGAAGCACATACAAACGGTTTTCGTACCAATGAGTCCATGGTGCGTTTCCTTCCTATTCCTAACGTTTAATTCCGTTTTGGTAGCTTAATTCATTTACTAGGTTGTGCAGTAAGTTCGTGCGGTTTTATAGCGGCACTAGAAGTACTGCTCCTCATCAACAACTTTAATTACAACAACTGGATCAGCACCTTCCCTGTTTCTTTTCCATGGAAAGCCACATTGTTTAAGACGACCTATTTTAATTTTGATTTAGGATTTTCAGCTCCAACTTCTTGATGGAACATTGGAAATTTCTCAAGAAAATATACTAAATAAGTGGTCAGAGACTGCTTTAGGCTTGTGAAGGTTTTATGAGTAAAATTACCTCTCATTCTGGCATGGCGGTCACCGTTTTGGTGGAAGTTACCCAGAGGCACCGCGCCTCCTCGATGTGAGAGGTCACTCGTACTGAGCCCTTCGAAGTTTTTTTTTTTGCGAACCGAATCAGTTAAACAGAGGTCCCGCTGGAATTCAACATTCTTAGTAGTTCTTCTTAACATCAAGAGCAAAACCTGGCGGGTAAAGGTCTCACTGTGCTTTAAGCTCCACATTCAGAAGGAGGACATCCTCTGGGATGAAACTGACCTCTCTGAGGCCGGTATCCATTTCTGCACCGTTGTTTCAACAGTAATGGCTTTTATTTACATGTGGTCGATATCTGTTGCCTTTTTACCTGCTTTGGTGCTTTGGACCAGCGATAGAAGTCCAACTGTATGAATGGTCGGAGGTTGTCGTGCTAGTCAAAATGGCGTCTCACACTCCAGGCGATGGAAAATGAGTTGTGGTGAGAGCTTAGGAAATCGGTCCAAACACTTAGAAAAAATAAACCAAGGGCTACAAACGGTTACTGACACACTATCATACAAGCCTTGATTCTCAGTAAAGAGTTAAGTTGAAAAAAAAAAACCGCACAAACCTATTACCCAACCATATATGTACATAGACTTGCCACTATTTCAGTTATTAACATCTGTCATAGCTCGCACCTTTTCGGTGTATTAAAATAAATAATAGACATAGAAAAACCGCTAGAAAAAGAATCCCAGCATCCCTAACAGTGCTCTTTTGGCTTTTTGTGTTTTAACCGAAAAATTAGCGGTCTAAGCGGGTAGCAGCTAATCTGCGACATTTCACGAACAAATCCGGCCTGCCCAATTAGCCCGACCCCGTACCCCTTTTAGTGCACGACGCAATAAAAGGCATTTGATCACGTAATCGCTTCTCAAATATGGTGTTTATAGAAGCTTTTCTCGTGATTCTGCCTTTAATTTCTTTCGCTTGCCATCCTGGTCAACCTACGCAGTGGAACTCAAGTCCAAGCACGAGAAACGGTGTGGCCCACTATTCCAACCAAGGTTGGCAAGCACATGAAGGTAACCAACAGATTGCCCAATAATTCTGCTTTTGCTGAATCTTACTTTCTCGCTTAATAGTAAGAGGACTTCCTTAGACATTCACAATACAAATTAAAATCAAAGGAAGCTAACAATGTTCCACAGGAAGTCAATGCTTTGTAGAGAAATCTCCGAAGACTTCACCCAAGCTGAAAGGAGTTTCCACTCATGGAGGTAAAACCGACCACCATTCCAAGACGTCAAGAATTCGAGGTGCTACTAGGATACCACCCAAATTGCCTGGTGAGTGGCATGTGTTCTGTGAGAGAGAATGGCAAATGGCGCTGATTGTATTCTTAGACGAGACGCACTATATCTTGACACTTCTTTCGAATGTTGGAGCACTTGAATTATGAAAATTTGAAGCTAGCTGAGCTGTTTGAATAGTTGGAGAACTCATTAATTGCTAATATATTAAAAAGCACGAATTCTATGCGTCATTGGACTACATCCAGTGCTGGCCGAAAAAATTCATCTTTTGGATTCCTGTTCATGAATTTCTTTTCGGATGTAGCTTGAAATTTCTAATTTTGACAAATGATTCAGCTACTCACTGTTGATTCATTGCATTATTCGCCATGATTAGAACTTTCAAGTTTCACCTAAAAGAAGGCATGCAAAAAGTTCGAACGTTGATTTCTTTTTGGCCAGCACTGTACATGCATACATATAGTCAACTCCAAATGTGCGCAGACAAGAGTTGGGACCGCGGCGCGGTTTTCCCTCCGCGTCTCTGCCCTGCATGCCACGCTGAATCCATGCAGCAGACAGCGAGAGACCCGCGCCGCAGCCCCAATTCTTGTCTACGGACATTTGGAGTTGACTATATATGAGCATTGACATGAATTGTCAATTACTGAAAATAAAAAAAAAAACTAATTGAAGAAAATATTCATAGGAGTTCGAACCATCTGTGGGGTTGTCAAGTAAGTTCGTGGCCGGTTTTCTCATCTGCTTACTTTTCCTTTCATTCTATAATACATTTCTGACTAATTATGTATGTATATTCGGTATAAAGCGCTTTCCTCGCTCTACAAGGATATTGCCCTCATTTTTTGGATACTCCAGCTTCGTCTGAACTGCAGACATTATTACAAGCAGTATGAAGGGAAGTGTGACAATGAGATGAGCAACAGTTTTAGCATGTGTGAAGCAAGTGTCATCAGATGCAGTTCATGTGAAATTGTCACCAAAAATACATGCAACATCTCTGTTTATCTATTTTTGCAACTCACCCGCATTTTTTCAGAATGTCAACAATGCACGAGACCTCCACAGTCCGATACCAGTTCGTGCAAGATGGCCGGCTGCCAGCCAGCAGAGACGAAAGTGAGGATCGTGGATGAATGCTCAGTGGCCGATCTGAAATGCCCCGACGGAGCACTCTCATTCGGAATCTTGGATGTGGATGGCCAGCACCAGGAACATGGGCTGGACGAGATCGGGATGGCTCGATGCAAGAGTAGAGTCTGGAAGGTGGAAACAGCGTCAGGAGAGCGATCCATTGGGAATATAGTCTGCACTATCCAGTAGAAACGAATTTATTATCGAACTAAGCTTATGTGCAACAATAGAATATGTATAATGACTTTATTTTTTGATTACTATGAGAGCCATTGTACTGATGAAGAGCTGTGTAACCCTTCAGATGAAATATAATAATTATGTGTAGAAATATTAATGAAATGCGAAGTCCGCAATAAAGTATTATAACCTAAAATGAAGAAAACAGTATTCTTTTATTGCATGTGCACATACAGCTGACATTGAAGGCTAGAATCATCATCAGTATGATGTTATATGTATGTATTCTCACCATTCTCTTTGAATTTTACATGCAACGGTCACCTATGCCTGCTCCGCTAAACGACTGATATTGCTTGGCTGACAAATGCTGCCCAGCAATCATCCAACAATCACTACGTAGTATGCGAAATCTCACACTATCACCTGCTGAATAAATTAGAAGTTCTCTCCGCTTTCGTATGGAGCTTGCAGTGTCGGAGATCTATTCTAAGCAGGTTTATTGAGTTCCACACGAAACGAGGTATGCGCTTTCCCACTTTTTCCTTGTGAACTTCACTTTCAATTGTGAGAACCAGATGTGCGATAGACCGCTTTTCGTTGTATACTTGTGTTGTTTTTAAACGAGTTAGATTCCCTGTGCTCAAATATCTGAATTCAAGATTTCTGTTAGAAGTCGCTCTACTTTAGACCATTGATCTTCCATTTCTTAGTAAATTATGATGTTGTAAGGCAGAATGGTTGCAGTGCTTAGGAAATCGCCGCAGGTGCAGCCGTTGTTCTACCAGAAGGCTCGCAGTGTTTCTCTTGTTTAGGAAGAAAATCCACCAAACCTGCAGGCAAATGCCAGTTGGTCAGCAGAATTTGATGCTCATTGGTGGTTGCTTCCTCGTGTTTTTTCAGCCATTCTTGATAGCGAAATTTCCTGTACTTATTGGAAATATGAGAATTAGATTGAAATCGATCCAATTTTTTCCTTCTGAAACTGAATAGGTAGCCAGCCATTTAAAGCTATGCTTATGCTCACGACTGTCGTTTCACCTGTTTTGAGGATGCAGTACTGTAATCCTTGTCTGGTAACCTCTGTAAAAATGCGCAACTACAGGATTACTGTAAATCATACAATATTCCTCAATAGACAGACATGCTTCCAACATAATTTTTTGAAGCAAAGTTCTAGTGTAAAAACGAACCAGAGGTGACAAACACAACGAATTTTTTTGAAGTATAAAGCTGTAAATTCCTGTGGAGTTACTTATTTTTACCGTTACATTGCCTTTTCTATTCTAAATCATTTCAGGACAAAGCACATCAGTTTTCTCTTGCTAGAAGTTTCTATAGCAATACAGAAATGATTATTATTGTTATAGAACTCCATGTAATATAGCTCCTCGCACATATTAAAATAGTCTACGAGTGAATCACTGCTCGATGTGCAATTTTTCCTCACATGCCCGACTTTGTGAGGTCTAACAATATTCCTTCCCCATAAAAACTGAATTTTTCTTCGATTCATCCGTATATACAAATTTCTTTTTCTTTTCACTCCGACATTTCTTTCACCACGGAGGTTTTCTATCTTCACACCTCGGAGGTTTTCTATCTTCTCTTATTGACTTGGTACTAAAATCTTTTTAGCCTCCTTGGGAACTATTGATGAAAGGGTCTGTGACCCGGCGGCGCCAAGAAAGTTGCACTTCCGGTCTAGTTCAAACCCCGAAACCGCTCAGTGCAAAAATCAAAGGGATGTTGGTTGTGTGTCTCATATTATCCTTGCTAATGAACCACTTCACGATCTCAGCTCAATTCGCTTTCATCTTCTCCTAATGTATAGGTTATATACTGTGCGTGATGGAACGTTGATGCTCTTGTTGCAGTAAACGTGAGATCACCCACGAGGACTGTGTCAGCAAACACCTAGGTTCTGAAGTTCTGGAAAACATCCCATCACATATCAAAGCAGATGGCTAATT
The DNA here is from genome assembly GCA_000688135.1 of Ancylostoma ceylanicum. Taxonomy (NCBI): domain Eukaryota; kingdom Metazoa; phylum Nematoda; class Chromadorea; order Rhabditida; family Ancylostomatidae; genus Ancylostoma; species Ancylostoma ceylanicum. The sequence continues at coordinate 1,196,094 of JARK01001374.1, forward strand.
TCAGTTCGAAACCTTTCTGAAAAAGTGCAATACCACGGCCTTCTCACTGAACTCGTTCCGAACATCTGGCGGCGTTCCCGGCACATTGAATTTGTTGCCCTACTTTTGAGACCCGAATTATTGCCTATTCTACAGCATGTTGCTGGGAATCTGAATTCCCGAGAGGCTTCACCGAAACTCTGTCGGAGACCCAAGAAATTTAGCTCTCCTCGCTGGTATGTGTGTATGTGCGGATCCAATAATAATTTCTTCGTGAAATGTCGTGTTGTTCCTGCGCTCTAGTTTTTCACTAATTCCTGGCTCATATTCCCTATGGTTTGTGTATCTCCTTGGGAACATTCATCACTGTTAGTGGACTCCGTTAACATATGATCAGTCTTCTTTGGACTGTGGCTTATGAGATCCGTATCTCGAGTGTGATTTCTACGAACAATCACTAGGAGGTCTATGCAAGCTGCTACTGGAGTTCATGTTCTTGGCTACAACTATGAATCGCCTTGTTAACACATTCGCGACCTTACGCTTTTGGCATGTTGTGTCACGTGGGACACACGCGCTTTTGCACAACTAGGACCCGTGCTCAACCGCTTGAGCACCTGGTCCCACGTGGTAGGAATTTTTCCTCTGCTGCATAGAACTCCGAAAATGCGCGAATTTGAGACAAACCAAAACGCAAATGTGCACGAGCTTGAAGGTAATTCAAGAAGTTCACCTGCATAAGAGGTAGTAAGTAAATAAGTCAATCTTCATATAAATTGTTCTTTTACTTGTCCGTTTCATCCGCGCATTAAAGAAGTACGAGGGAATATCTGCCCTGCCCATCGCGTTTATAGATCGCTTGAACATTTGTTAGTATACCACTGTACAGGAGTTTGCTCGATAAGATTGCTTCACAAAAATATAACTGTGAAAAGGGCGTGCTCACCCGGTTGAGCACGCGGTCCCACGCGTCGCACCATGCGTGCTCAACCCGGTTGAGCACATTGTCGCGAATGTGTTAATATCGCCCGCAAGGAAAACGCTATCAAATCTGCTGACCAAACACATACACATGCGGGGCTGGCTTGTCCGACTCTAGCGGTGTTTGGATAGGAAATTTCTGAACGTTTCCTCAGTTTCCATCACTTCTTGATCCTTTTTTGCCATAGCGTACACAGTCTGCTTTGGATACAAAGACGGTTCACAGTTCTTGTTAGATCGAGAATTACACGTTTTCTCGCTTTCTCTTATTCTCTAGTTTCTCTCCAACTTCCGCATCTCGCTGGAGGAGCTGTACATTCTTGCACATTTGCCTTCATAGGGAATGAATGTCAAATGAAAACTCCTTACACTTTCTGACGGAAGTTGCTCTAGCCACATTTCTCCAGTTGCTCGTTTGTATCTTGTGAGATATTCTACCATGACAATGATATTTTCTGTTGTATAGAGTGGGCCAAAAATACGGTAACAACACCCGGTAATCCTCCAAGCAAAAATGTTCTGCCCTGAAGTTAAACCTACTTGGAATGTTCTTTCTCAACCTTTTCCCACAATAGTGCTTCGGCCCCCAAGTTACGTTTGGCTTGGCACTGGGCTAGAAATATTTATATTTTGGGCCCTATCGGCTTCATCGAGTGATTACCTCGTTGCTTCGATCTCGATCTAATGCTGGTGATGCTAGTTGATTTCTGGGATGCACGAACCCTGGGCTTGTTCATAATCTCCCCGGAATTCGGATTACTTGGGGAAGTATGTATGTTGAAAATATCGGAATGGGTTGAACCTAAACCACTCGCGTGCCACCGGCTGTGGCTTCGCTCACCGTCTTGGGGCCTGTACGGAAAATGATGGAGGGTACTCTGAGGGGAAGGGTTGTTTTCAGTTGATTGTGGGACAGTGTACATAAATCTTACGGCAATGTTCCGAACTACGCACAGATTCTTTTTCTGGGTGCACTTTTGTTTGTTATCGTATTAGGTTGTTGCAAAATCGATGTCGGATTTTTGAACCACGAACTTTGGAGTGATGTTCTGGGAAAAGAAATACTGCTTCCACCAAACATTTTGTACTTGTTCTAAAGCCCATTCCTTTCTCTTTCTGCCTATTCATTTTTGTTCAGATCTGCCCACTTTTGTTGTGGTTTTCGGGCTTGGATCAAAATGTACTCGTCCGCTAAAATTCGTCCCAAACTGTTTCGTGGGCTCGAACTCCATAGCAAGAGAGCGGCTTGGACATGAAATGTCACCAACCTATGCAGAAGGGAATGCTCAACAAAGTGGTAGCCCAGTGTTGGCCCAAGTCACTTGGTATTGGAGACACGTGCCTCAGAGTTATGGACTAAAATTCGATGACATCAACGCCGTTTTGAAAGCAATGCTGCAAGCTATCACCAGGAGACCTGTTCAGTATCTCGAAGGTGACCCTGAGGTTCATTATTCCATTACTTCTGGGGCCATCGGAGAAACAAGCATGAAGGAAAAACTGAAGAAGTGGATCCAGTTCGATTATCCCCCACTATTTCACAGTGGCTCAAGACCATACTTTTCACTCAAGACGCTCTGGAAGTAGATGCAGCCAAAGATCAAGACTCTCCCTTATATGCCTTACTCAGCCGACTGTTCCCCTACAGATGACCACAAATACAAGCGGTGGGACCTACCCCTGAGAGAAAGAATAAGCCGCAAAAATACGCTAGCTCAAAACGATCTCGCCGCTTTTCTTGGGTCCGAGGAGCTTGGCTTCAGGCCTAGTGGAACGAAAACTCAGCGGAAAAATGGCGAAGATGTGCTGATTCAAATGAGTACTAAACCGACAGAAAAGCTTCAGTTTTTGCCGAGTTACGACAATTCAAAGTCCAACTGTCAAAATCCGACATCGATTTTGCAACAACCTAATATTTTCGGACCACTCTGCACTATACAACTTTCATGGAACTTGCATTTCAATACTAAGTGCACCATAGGAATCAGCAGTGAAGGCACTTTACTTTCTGCAAAAATGGTTATTATCCTCCTTGCATCTTCTTTTCCCTCATTCCCCAAAAGTCCTTTATGTATGTATGGCAATTGCCGAAAGAACATGGCTGGCTGGTGTAGGTATATCTGACGTTCCACAAAAATTCCGACTAAAATGAGTTGTGCGTGGTAGGGCAAGATTATCTTTTATCGAATTTTGCGACGAATACCCGTTCATGCATAAGTAGATGTATTCCAAACCAAGCGCTCAAGGTGGGGGGGGGGGGGGG
>JARK01001374.1:1199629-1214092 GCA_000688135.1 Ancylostoma ceylanicum
AAATAAATAAATAAATAAATAAATAAATAAATAAATAAATAAATAAATAAATAAATAAATAAATAAATAAATAAATAAATAAAAGTAAATAATTTATAATAATTAATAAATAATTTGAATAAATATAAATAATTTTTGTTGTGATACTCACCGATCTTGTTGTCGGTCATACCAGCTCAACACTTGTGATGGTTACATGAATAAGTAAATAAATAAATAAATAAATAAATAAATAAATATACAAAGTCTATCTAGCCCAGTCATTCCAAGAGTAGAATGTAGTGAAAAACTGACAGAGATGTGAAAGATTATCTCAACGAGGTCAAAAAGAGCGGAAAGGGGAAGAGGACACCTGAAGAACGCTTGGTTAGAAATTCTATCACTAGTGAGCTCCAGTAATCCCAATCACCAAACAAGAACATCAATTTATCAACGTACATCTAGAGCGATAAAGGAAACCGATTAATAAGTAGAGGACAGGCAGACTGTGAGATTGAGACGTGAGTAGGAGTGAAACATGAAATTGTTGCTCCACTACACACAAAGAATAGAAAAAAAACTGAAAATTGAAAGAGGGGTAGGGTGGTGAGGTACGAGATGTGTTCTGTGGTAGTTTGTCGCTGAGAGTGGAGGTGAAGATTCACAAAAGGGTATAAAACTAATACTGCAATTCACAAAAGGGTAATATAACCCGTGGTGAAGTGGACACGTGATAGCCAGGTTCCCTCGCATCTGCTGGTATACTTTTCAACGAACTCCAAAAAAGAGCAACCGTTATTACCACAGATAGATCCAAAGGTGAGTATCACCCCTGTGGTGTTATGACCTTTTTGGAGATATCGAACATAGCATCACCTTGATTTGCTCCCAGCCATATTGGGCTGGCGTTAGCCTCGTTTGCAGTGTCGAGAATTCCCATTCGGCAGGACATCTCGATGCCTAAGAAATTCAAAATTATTCACCAAGAATGAAAAATGCTCTTCAATGGAACTTTGCTTCCAAATTTATTTATCCACTTTTGTCTCTCTTACTATGCGGAAGTTGCGTAATGTGCATGACTACTGTGCCTATATGGATGTGCACGTCACTATAGTGCCATTATAACTTTTCTTTGTTGTTGAAAGTAACAGATTGAATGGTCCGAGGCACGAAATTATGAAAAATCTCGGGCCCCACGGAGAATTTTTATACTCTCTGAAGTTTAACCACAACCATACCCCAAGAACTACATGACATCGTTGCACACACTATTTATGATATATTAGTTTTTGCGAAATTTCGCAGAATTAGACGCACTTCATCGGGAAAATTCTACTGGACTGTGCTCAAAATCTTAAATTACATTTCCACAACTTCGTCGGATTACATATCTAGTGATGCAACATGTGCAATCTCCAAAGATGAGACAGTACATGCTCTGGATGTAGCGTCGTTGCACAAGCCTAAGAACTACAGGGTGGTCCAAAATCACGGAGACTCACTAGGGGGTTCATAGTCAGCGCTAAGGAGTACGCCGACAGATGTGTCTCGAATGCGCTATTTTTCGCTCAACATTTTTTTCGCTGAACAACAAAACTCCAAGAACATATCCCAAGGATTCTCAGAAGGGCAGGAAAAGGAGGAAAACAGCTCCAGGACAGATGTAGAAGATGTCGTTAAACGGCACCTTTTACTCAAAGGTCCATATGGCTTCAATGCTCGTGGTTCAAACATTCAAGGTGGAGTCCCCAACAACCTAGTATTCGATATATGTATTCGATTTTTGAATACATTAGGTGTAGTGTAAGTAAAACACTGGAATGTTCAGAGAGGGAGGGCTCAATAGCTGTGGAGTAAAAACAGAAGAGCCGTAGCGCGGTTTGTTTTTGGGAGTACTCGAATTTTCGCAAGGTCTTTGCTATTTACTGGATTGATTAAATGTTTTCGATCAGATCTTGTCAGTACTCCCCACAAGTGAAGAAATAGGAGTAAAGTAAAGACTTAAGTAAAAATAATGTTGTCACAAAAATAATACGCGTTTCCGTTGCATCATTTCCGATCCAGGAAAGTTTCCGGTTTTCCTATCAGTGATAAGATATCTTGTATTTTATTTCGTAGTGATTTTCATGGCATCTTCAAGAACCTCATCTATTTTGAATGAAACCCACACCTTTGTCGAACTCTTACTTTTTGGATGATGGTTGTCAAAACATCCGAGAAGGCCCGTTTGAAATGCATTGTATCCGAGAACATCAGCCTTATTGACAGTCATTTGCGAACTGCAGCGGTTCTGTGTAAGCTTCATTCAAAAGTTGGTTTTGAAGAGACTTACAAGGTTGGAAAAGCGGGCTTGGGAACGTGCATTACTTTTGCGCCAATGTTACAATGTATGTGCTGGCTCTCCATCGAACTTCTCGAAGTCTGGGGTGAGATTTATGAAACGTTAACCATGAAAAGCAACAGCTGTTAGGGTTACAGGTTATCCATAGACTAAGCAACATTCAGAACTTCAGAAACGAAAATGTTGATGTGTAACATGGTTTCGCCAGGTACACGAATCCTAGCCCTGAATGGTTTTCAAGTGTGTGGTCTAATCCAGGAAGGCCACTATCGGCGTCACTGATTTGATCGCTTCTCCTCAGCAGCATGACATCATCCTAAACGCCTGGAATTTCGATGTTCTCGAAATAACGTCAAGTTGTGTAGGAAGTGTCAGACCGCCGAGCGATTGCCCACAGCTTTAGCACTGAAAGGTGTCAGTTGGATTCCAGATCCAGTTTTGAGCAATTCTTGAAATGCAGACAGACAGGCAATTTCTAGCCGGCTACGCCAAATTTAGCTGACATTTTGTTGGCTGCATTCTCCAGAAATTCTTTTTATTTCCAAGGAGGTGCGTCCTATGACGCGAAAAGACACTGCTGCTGCTGGCTTTGCTGAGTATGTTTGGGAATCGGCAACGAAATTTCACTCCCGAAGATTGGAAACTCAAGAACCTCAATGTCCGATGCCGTGAAGCGTGTCCTCAACTGATGAGGTTTTAGTTCGTTCGTCTCTTGTCAGTCTTGCATTCTGCTTATCCGATTTTTATCACGTAACATTGCAAAATTCGTATTTCTGCACAAGTGTAAGTGTTGTAGTTTGATTCAAAAGAAGCTAGCAATGCGCTTTTTCCTGAATCCCTAGCAGGTTTGGCAGCTTTTACCTGCGATAAGTTGTATTCGATGTGGGAAAACATGATCCTCTTCCGTTTTACAACTCGCTTTACTTATTGATAAGACCCAATGAAAGTCGACTAATCCATTAATTCAACTGTCAGTTCAGAAGCCAATCTGAGAAATTTGAATGTTCAAAAACCGTAAGGATTATAACCTCTTCTCATAATTTCTCGTACTTCGTTCTTTGTACATGCTTCTCCCCTCTCTCCGGAAATCCGGACTTTCAAACTATTCGAAATCGAATCCTCAAATTCGAACATATCTTATGCATTTCTCGGTCCTAAGTATGGTCCCTAACATTGTACAATGATATGCATATCACTTGTTTATGTGCAAAACATTTCCGGCTCGATAGGGAAGGCGATGTTGCTAGTACACTTAGTCACAGCTGTCCAGACATGATAGTATTCCTCGTTGTTCAAAATGAGACTGGGTTCAACTGATGTGCTCAATATATGGATACTCCAATGGATATGTAACCAGTAGCGCGACTGATGAAGTTTCTGGGATTAATGAAGGTTGTGGAACGCACCTGACCACTCCATTTGACAATGCAAGGTCAACGAGCATCTTGACGACGATTTATAGCGACCTTCGTTTGGATGAAATTTCAGGAAGATCAGTAGACTGTAATGTGACCTCGCTACTGCAGCCATATGTAGAGGTCTTCTATCATTTTGATTCACAGTTATTCCTCTCTTTTTTCCTCTCTCTCTCCATCAGATTCTTCCCCAGGAGTGGCAACCGTCACAGAATATTTTTGCCGCAGCCATAGGCAAATTTCCATCCTGCACTATTCCACATTACGGGCCCCAAAACTTTCAAAAAAAAATTTTTCGTCAAAAATTCGTATAAGGGGTATATAACCCCATTTTGGTAGGGCTACGTACGGTAACCCAAGATACGGTACCTGATGGAACTCGCTCAGATTTTGCACAAAGGGGTTATTTAAGGTGCTGGTGCACGAATATCAACATCATTTTGCATGCCACCTTCGTCTTCTCTGTGAAATTGGCACTTGCTGTGAATTTCGTACCGTGTACCTACCGCATTACTACAAAAGTGGAGCCACAAAAAATGAATGGGATATTCGTGATCAGCACCCCAAGTTACCCTTCTAGGCAAAATTTGAGAGGATTTTGTGGGGTACAGTATCTATCGTATACCCTTCGTAACCCTACAAAAATGGGGTTACGGAACAAAATGAACACAATATTCGTGTTCAGCACCTCAATTTTTTTTTTGGAAATTTTGGGGCCTCTAATGTGGAATAGTGCTTTCCATCCTTCAAGCTTACCGTGGAGAGAAATTTGTTCGTCGCATTATGACATTTTCATTTTTCTGCAAGCGATTTTTTTGCAGCCTCCTACGTAGTACTAGCGTGTGTGTATGCAAAACAAGTATGCAAGAAAAACAGACCTCAAAGAAAGAAAAAATTGCAGGAGAAAGTAAAAGCGAAAACAAGAAAAGAGTATTAAGCATGTAAACACTAGTGCAGCACTATTTTGCCTAAATTTTCAACTATAATTTCGCAAACAACCGATTTTAAATCTTTTGCCATCAACACTGCTGCATAACATCTATGATCGTCTCAATATGATGCATGTGCCCCACTCTGAATGCATTTTACCATGCAGTGAGCGTCGTTGGCGATGCGTTTTTCGTGGAGATGAGGAAGCACGCTGCGTGACCGCGCCGCTCGCACTGAAGTCGGCCATAGTGGCAATTCAAGATTTTGTTGAGAGTTTCTTTTTCATCAGGTTTGAGGTTAATTATCAAGAAAACTAACTACATAGTTGTTAGGAAAAGACCACAGTTTAGTGTCGCAGTTCTTCACCTTGTAGGATATTATTAGTACAGTTATCGGGCTAAAATAGTGTTTTTTTCTAAGATATAGGAAGAAAAATATGGAAAGAAGAACAATAAGAAAGATTTTAACTGCATAGTTGGAGAAAAGATGTTCTTTAGTTTCTTCTGGCTTGGTGACCGCCTGTGCGCCATCTCTTGGCGTTGCGTCAGCAGAGTCGCGGCGTAACCTACTCGACCCTCTCGCTTGGAGCATGTCCTCACCACATCTCTCGTCCAGTAGTGGGATTCATGAACGTTCCCGGGGAGGTTTCGAGCTTCCAGCCCATTTAAAATGGGCGAGTTTCTCGAGCAAAATGTCACATATACTGCGCTCCCTACTATTGTTTGTTACTGCTGACCGTGAAGAGTCATTTGGACGAAGTATACCCATTATAGCCAGGAAAACTCGTCCACTCTGTATAGGCGGGTAGATCGCAGCCCTCCCGGAATGTTCATGAGGTCCCTCCGCGATTCCACAGCTATGGAATCCCTCTATCTTTCACAGAACGGCAATGTATATACATGTACAACAATACATAGTAACCTTTCTAGACATTTGTATCGTCCCGATTATTGAAAACAGGATTGTCCGTCAAATATCCACAACTAGGGAATCATCGCAAACTCGTTAGCGCAGCATTGGCTTCTGTAAGCTGGATATTTCAACGCTAGAAAAGAGGCTTTAGCCATGAACATGTGTAAACGTCATTTGCTTTTTCTATGTCTGCACATTGCCCTTTCCCACAAATGACTTCCTTGTTTCGGGGCGAGCGAGTAGCTTCCAGAAACAATAGGGCTACTCTTACGCGCGCACCATATTCGTCGTTCTACTTCTCCAGGACCACAGTAGATGCATCATTGAGATTGCCTGGAGAAAATGTGTTGGCGCCCATGTCAACGAGGGTAAACCCATCCGGTGCTGTGGTGCTGGCAAGTTTACCCTTGGTAATCTCGTTGATGCATGCGGCCCCCAAAATCATGTTAATACTTCAAGAGAACTCTGCATTTCCAAACAGTCGCTTGCGCCTTTCTATGTTGCTTAGAATTTTTTTAGAAATGGAACGTCTTGTCTGGAATGTATTCGGACAGGCATTATTGCTAAGCGTCTACAGGGTTTTTCAACTTCCTATACTAATGCACCCTGCTTCCTTTCATTCGGCCATATTTAGCAATACCCTCTTAAGTGTTCCACAAAGCCATTTGTCTCTATATGCGGGTTCATTCAGTCTCGCTAGATGTTGAGGTTTTCCAGCGTTTCCTGTATCCAAAAATTTTTATGATCTAGAAAATCCCTTCATGTTTTCCATCCACAGAGAATAGCAAGTGGATGTCCTTAGCAACTTTCTTTCTACAGTAGTTCTATGGGACTGCATCACTTCGTGTTTTCATGGATGAACAATGCTTGAAGGAGATCCGTCGGTCAGCGTGCGCTCTTCCTCTTCTATCGTTGAATCTTTGCTTGTGCAGTCGGTTGTCCGAGATAAAGGCAATTCATGCTAGGGTGCGCGCGTTTTGCGCGCGTCCGTCTACACGATGAAGGATACGGCTAGTCGCATTGCTGACGCAGCTTAGAATCACGAGTTTATTGCCTGAGGCTGGCGGCGATGAGTGCGACTGCCGCACGACTAACTCACGCATCTACGAAGTATAAATTGTAGTACTATTATTTATAAAGGTACTCGCAAAGGTGTGTCATAGTCAGAGCTGCTGAACTCTTCGCGAAGGAAATCACGACCATTCAGTGCTATTGCGATAGGGTAAATAATTAGACAGAAAGATGAGTAAATATGTAGATAAGTAAATAGGTAGTTAAATAAATGGATAAACAAAAAATGATCCATCAAAATCAACCACTCTCACATCACGAGATGTGGTGCTGCACATTGTCGCCTATTCTACTATCCACTTGAATCTTGGGGACTTCTGCTATACTAGGTTTCTTGCCTAGATTAGGGGGAGAATTTTGTTGGTAGAATCAATATGTACAAGGTTTCTGCGGTTATTTTCGGTGAACTCAAAGAATAGACGCTTTTTATACTAGATACGTGCGTCAGTCGCGTTGCAACAGCACCTACCCTTCATCGTGTAGGCGCACGCGCGTCAAACGCACGGATCTAGTATAAATTTCCTTTTAATGATCCGCCTCTCAATTCTTGCCCAAACAATGAATCAGTGGAATTTTGTTGATGCGTAGGTCAGTTTTTTCGGATGCGTCACGCCTTCGAGTTCACTTCACAGGCATCGGAAACATTTTATCCAGGAGGTGACTTGTTGGTAAACAATCAACCCAGTCAGCGCTCCAATTCACTGATTCGGGCGGAAGAATTGGTGGCCGTTGGACGGGAAACAAACCTTCGACTGTCCTCGCGACACTGGCATCTTTTGCCGCTACACACACCATGTCTTCAAAGAGTCTAGAATTGCTTCTAAATTTCTACATGGGAAAGATCAGTTTTATTTTGAACAGATGTGAAGGAAAGTTCTTTCCAGCAGCGATAACACAACTTTTTTTAGGTGAAGTAACTAAAGGTAAAGTACTTTCAAGTACTCTGTTCATCAGTGGAATTCGTCAAGGTTTGGACCAAAAGCGCAAATGTGCTTAGTTTCATTGCTGAAAACTTGCCAAAATGTCAGACTTCCACAATATTTCAATATAGTGTGACATTTTCCATAATGCAAAGTAGTACCGTGAGCGAGACGGCAGTATAGAGCGAAATTTCAACACACTGCTGTTCATGGAAAAGGTAAACGTTCAGTCCGTGATCAGACGAACGGAGCGTTCATTCCCTCATATGTAGGAGGATCGCCGTATTTGCGAAGGTGAGCTGAAGTTCAAAAACTAGTAGTATCCCCACACTGAGATGCCGAAGGTACATACATATTTGCCGTGCAATTTTGTGTAGGAACGAAGTCGCACACATGGGTTTACCCGGGTTAATGTACTGAAGCAGAAATCTTTTCTTTCTTTCAGATTCTTCACTACTTCTCAGGCATTAACAACGGCTGATCTGAGGGAGTTTTTGATGTTTCCCTGTCACCCGAAAGATCACTTTGTGTGTGCACAAAAATGCCGGGCCACCCAAGGAATATCGATGAAGGAGCAGGTTTCCCTAGGGAATTCTGTTGATTCACTAAGGGATTCAGTGGCTGACCCTAGGCAAGTTGCCGAGTGACCCGAGGATAGCGCGGGAGATTACCTGGTAAACTCATACCGGATAATCCGGAGCCACTCACTGGTCAAGTTTGCGCGCTTAGGTCGCTCATTTTTTGTCAAATCTCGACTATATTTCAGCTACGTATGTATATCGAACAACGTAGGAGGTTCGTGATGGTATGCTCTCATATCTCATAACAGTATGTAGAGTAACTGCAGCCTGTTTCCGTGCATGAGCACGAAATTATAAGGATTTCCGTAGCGATATCCAACTTACATTAATAGCTGTTTGTTTCGTGCTACTTCTTAAGCCCGCAAAGCGGACAATTCTTGATGAGGGTGCGTTTTCTGGAAAAAGGCGGATGCGTTTTTTCCATCCTCGAAGCTGTGTTTAAGTGCACTTGTGTGTGCAGAATGCACTTCCACAACGAGCTCGGAGCACTCTTGCTTGTTCTTGTACACTCTTATAGGAGTCCTCTTATTTAGTGCTCCATTTGCAGAAAAAAAAACAAGATTTTATGCTCTGTCGACCACGTTGAGCATTTGGTTGTTGGACGCATTTGTTCTGATTCTAGTATTGGGCTAATTTTTCAGAGACCCGCTTATAAAAAAAAAACCTTTTATGATAAATAAGTGCTCATAATTCCAGGACACAGACAAGGGAGTCTGTCCATCCTTTACTACGTGCGGAATGGCCTAGATAGTGTCAGTGAAGATACAAAATCATGTAAGAAACAGCCGAATAATGGACAGTGTACAGGGTGGCTGAAAAGTATTGGCGCTTTATTTGACGCTTCTGCTTTCTCAGGTATGAGAGTAATTCCATTCCTTTCTCATATATGGTTGATACATCATCGAACGTTCTTTCTTCTGACCTACAACTCGTTTGGTTTCATTGAGGTATGCAGTAGTGGGCTCATCGTGAATCTATTATATGCCTCTCGTGCTCTGGGGAAGTCATTGCAGCAGTACAAAGAAAGACCATATCACCTCTAAAAACAGTTCAAAAGACCTTTAAAGTCTGGAAAGATGTAGGAGCCACTAACACGAAAAGAACCACGTGTTGTCCCCGTTTATTGATCACAGGGAGAACTTTTAAGACCATGAAGAGGAGGAACAGTCAAAATGATGGGTTAGTCTGAGCAAGATGTCGAAAACTCCTGCACTCACAAGTTCCTCTAAATGGGTAATCGCCGTAAAGGGATTGGGACTGTGCAGCTATCGATTGGTTATGGTGGAAAGGTTAACTGATGGATTAAAGGTGGGAAGTGCAGGAAAATGTTCCAGGTCTTCCTGGTGCGCCGCACGAAGATGTGTTGGGCACTGATGAGAAAATTTTTACCAGTAAAGTTGTCCACAATTTTCAAAGCAACCATCAGCCTACCCGCTAGAGCTCCGGCTCTCAAGAGAAAAAAATTATTGTCATAGTCTCGTCGTGACAGAGAGTTGTGGTCGTTTTGAGATAAGTGCTCGTGATTGTGAAGACACATTTGGTTTTCACAGAATTAAATGAGTAAAATCGACGCCAAGATCTGTCAAGATGATATCCTCAGAAAAGGGTTGTCTCACGGAATTAGAAGATTTCCAACAGAACTCCTGAGCAGGAATATGCTCTTCACCACAATACCGAGATACCAATTGCGTGTTCAGAATCGGCGGTCCCAGGTTCCCCCAACGGGAATTAATGACGCTCCTGCTGTCTTCATTTGGATCCAATGAATCTGTCTAATTGTGTATTTGTGGAGGAGAATATGAGGAATAAAAATAACATGTACTCAGGATCTTTAGCACGCGAACTCAGACAAGCTGGCTGAAATTTAATGAGGCCTACTTGCGGCGCAACGTGTGTTTTGTGAAAGTAAAGATGAAGGCCTACATCAAAGTCAAAGGAGGTCACTCAGGAAATTTTTTGTGAAATTGATTAATCATGTATTTGTGTACCAGAAGCAATACCAGACTCAAAGTAATTGTGGCTCACAGAAGAAAAAATGTTGTTTTTCTCCGCGCCAATACTTTTCAGCCACCCTGTATAGTGGGCATCGATGGCGGTGAGTGACCCTTTTGCGGCCCAGAAAGGCACGCAGCGCGACCGCACGGCTCGAGCAGGGATTCCCTGCAGGACGACAAACTGTGAGGTCTCGCAATGTTTGCTTCAGCTCATGAAGTCTTAGAGAAATTTTCAGTACAACACTTGCTCAAGAGTGCCCTTCCTACATCTCCAAAGCCAAACAGTTAACAATATCACTGAAATGCGAACGGGGGAAAATCTGAAGGATTTATTCTGCTAGTTGCGCTGTTTTTCCTCTCTAACATCAAAGACCAGGGGCGAATTAGTGCAATTAGGATCAGATTTCATTAAAAAGTCTTTGAGGAAGTAGAATTTGCATATGGGGCTATAATGGTACATCTTTCGACATTCTACCCGGAAGTTTATCTTTTCAACGATGATATCAAGTGTACAGGATCTGATGATGTCATATTTTAGAAGTAACGCAAACAAAAGGAAGTCATCCAGTTCCTTTTCAAGAACTTCTCACTGTTGCTTGGTTTCAAGGAGTGGGTTTTTCAGGTTTTCACAGGGTGAGATAGTACGTATGTATGTTCAGAGCCAACTCTCCAAATCAATCCGAAAGTTTTATGTTTTGTATAATAAATAATCATTTCACATCCAAAACCTTGAACAAAGGTAAAGAACGTGAGCTGTAACACCGAACCATTCACATTTCACCGTGTCCTTCCATGGTCTTGTGTGGAAGGGTTCATGAATATTCCTGGGAAGGCTGTGGTCTACCCTTCCTCCCAGTGTGGACAAGCTCGCCAGGCAAAATGAGTAGATTCATTCCAAGCCATTTGGCTGGGTCAGCGATAGGCGTTAAATATTTGCAAAATTTATCACGTTCTGTTCAAAGAACTCTCTCACTCCGGATGAGTGGGAAGTCCAGAATCTTCCTAGGGACTTTCACAAATCCGATCACTGAAATGATTTTTGTGGACAAAATCAAATTTGAGAGGATTATATGGATATAAAAAAGAAGAGCTTTCGTTGTAGTACTTTATTAAGAATCCATATTTTTCTAAAGATATGAATCGCGCCAAGATTTACAAAAAATGTCACCCAGGAAAATTTGGACCAGCTTGCAGAACTGATTCCACCTAAACAAGCTCTATACACACATGACACGTTCGTGCAATCCATCATTGAAATGACATTGTCGCTGCTCATCATCCCGAAAATTATACACCTTCAGATGCGTATGTACCTGTATAATCATGGCCTATGTGGTCTTGCGTTTTTCCTTTTGTGAATGGCTTTGATTTGAATTCAGTTCATAATACATTGTAGTTTCTATGTACAAAATATCGGCCACATATTAGGCGCATACTTGGATTTGGACGAAAGAATTTTCACATACAGCACTGAGCAAAAGACTGCATCTGTTGGTTACTCGTGCATAGAGGTAGAGGTAGGGAAATACAGGGTGCGGCAAAAGTCTTTGGACAAGCATAAACGCTCGCTAAAAATCCAGGGAGGGAGAATTTGGAAAAACCAGTGGTTCCTTTCTCTTCATGACCTAATTGTGAGCATAAAAATTATTTTTGTTCCTGAGGTTTCCTCTTCTCGTATGTCCACCGCCTTCGGAAAGTCCAGATGAGACGCGGGCTCTGGCGAGCATGTAGTGGAGGTAGTTCTCTCCACCACTTCTCCATCTATTTGTGAGGAGGCTCCGAACTCCTGTGGGCTAGTAGAAGTCTTTTACTATGTATCCCAGAAAAATCTCTGGGAAATTTGGAAAATCGGTAGGGTATTTCTAAGCTCACTGCTAGCTTCGCTTTTGGCATTGGTCAAAATTTTCGCATGCAAACACGGAAATTGCGCTATTTCGCTTGTTTATGAGCAATTTCACCACTGTTTTCTCTTACGGATTTGTTGATTTCCTCTTTCTTAATAGAGAGATTATAAACCCTGCTCTATAGAACGACGAAATAGCCTCTAAAAATGAGTATTCTTCTCTGTTGCCATGGTGGAGACGAATATTCGCTTATCGAGATCTTACATCTAT
The DNA here is from genome assembly GCA_000688135.1 of Ancylostoma ceylanicum. Taxonomy (NCBI): domain Eukaryota; kingdom Metazoa; phylum Nematoda; class Chromadorea; order Rhabditida; family Ancylostomatidae; genus Ancylostoma; species Ancylostoma ceylanicum. The sequence goes on from JARK01001374.1 coordinate 1,211,887, forward strand.
TCTAGGAAATTCCGTAGTTGTTTCTGGATTCTGCAGGATATGGCCTTGCTAAACTCCTGTAGGAATTTGGACTCTCTTAATTTGATTTCAATTCAGATCCCACTTCCACTATCACTGTGCCGCTGTGTTCATACCTGCAAGTAGTGAAGAATTTTCGCTAGCAAACGTTTACTACCGTAATTATTCAACTTTATGTTTTCTTTGCTCGGTTATGTACTTCGCGGAAAGTGAATTTTTGCTCCGATATCCCGTTTGGGACGCTCATTCTTGTTGTAGTCTACGAATCGAGCTCCAAATACCTCTTAGTAAAATATGGAAGCGAATGTAGAACACGCGGTCTTTCTTTGGTAGAGTAACATCTCTAATGGCAACAACGCCAACAACAAAGCGCCGCAAGCTTTTATGCAGGCGGTCTAAGAACCTGAGAATTTCCATAGACTGTATACATAGAATGGCATTCCGGAAGAAAAATACATAGTCTTACCTCATGCTGATAGTCACAATATCGGCAAATTCTAATACCTACTGATAAAATGATTCCAGTGATACAATATCAACGGTGTGGTTAGGTGAAACGGTCCGACGTCTGCGATGTCTCTTCTTTCTTGCATAAGTCCCATGAACATTTACCAATTCATGAAGCCGACATGTTGGATTGTGATGATCTACCTTATCTACTGGTGAATTTAAATTCTGGAAATTTTTGGTCATCGAGTAACGACTCCTCGTAAGGTTGCAATTAGCAATGAAGAAACGACGATGATCTGAACTGTTTCTGGAGGTCCTAAATACTGATAGGGCGAATCCAGAGTCTTGCAGCAATTCAGCTGAGAGTCCAACCAAAACCTTTTGATTTATAATGCCTATATGTAGATGTTATTTTCAGGCACCTTTGGAAGAGGTTAACGGAAGCTGTCAATCCGTTCATGCCATCATAAAGCATTCTTAGGGTAATTAAGTACAGGGTTTTTGAACTTATACATGACATTTCAACTAGTTGTACCTTTTTGTTCATTTTGTAGGCAAATGTTGTCATTTGTGCAGAAGGACACATTACTATCATTTCCCTTTTGTATTCCTAAAGACATTTGTCGTTTTCGTACTGTCATGTGCTATCGTTTTTTTAGGTGTAATTTAAAAAGCCCTAGCAACTCGTCATTTCCGCATTGGGTTTCCTTTCAAACAGTCCTTAAGATCTCAAATAAGCTGCTGGCCTTGTAGGGCTCCTAGAATGGCTCCCAGCAACTCATCGTCAAATGGATTATGTTTACGTTCAGAGGTGTCTCGTAATGATCACGGTTAAGAAGCAAGCACTGCACAATTTTGGGTTGCACCCAGCTTAATTATTCGACTGTGAAATCCACGACTTCGAGGCGAATTTTTTCGAGCCTCATCAATTATTTTCCTGCAATCGTTATGACACGGTCTTTCGTGCTGTTCTTCATCGTAGATTCCATGAAGAGAAGCGATAATCTTTTTTGGAGTTATGCTTCCAGAAATGCGGCTCGATTGGTCAGCTGAATGCGCCGGCAGCACGCCGTAATTTTTCAGATTAATAATTTGCTCTATTTTTACATACATATTAGACCAATTTCTCCCACAAGTTCCAGCTCGGGCTGGAGGAGCGATTAGGCGGATAATTTTGTAGGACATATCTTGCAGGATAAATAATGTGTATGTACTGAGGTAAAGAGTATAGATCAACGCAGTGGATGCTTTGTAAACAGGAATGAAAAAGGCAGAAACACCGGCAAGAAGCTGAGCCTGTAAAGACGCTCGGCTTAAGATGTTGGAGCCGCTCCGAACCCTAAGCAGAAAGGTCGGAGCGATAGCGGCACAATAGATGAGCTGAGGATAAGTTAATTCCAGTTTTCCTCCCAAACTGCACGTCATTCAGCAAAAACCTACCACGGTTATGCAACTCATTAAAGTTTCATTTCGTTGAATGTGCAATTCCAAGTCTCCTGGTCTCGTTCTGGGCTCTTCAATTTGATCTACTTTTCAATTGTCCACGTATTTTGAGTGTGTCAATTGTCTGAACAACTCCAAAAAGGCGCCATCCCTCCCTAGCATCTTTTTTGAGGGTCCTACATGGAAGAAATGTACAGAAGTTTCAGAATAACGCCATGACTGTGATCAACATGGTAAATAACCACCTGTCTGAGCTTCAGCTTGATTCTGAAAGGGGGGGGGAGGGGAATCGCTG
>JARK01001374.1:1214205-1225710 GCA_000688135.1 Ancylostoma ceylanicum
GGGGGGGGGGGGAATCGCTGTCCACAGTTTCCACAGTGTGAATACCGTTACGTTATAATATAATAAAAAAGCCTGCATTACGAATTACGGGGTGGCGCATAATTACCATACCACAATCGAAGACACATGAAGAAAATGTGAGAGAATATTCTGGAACCACCTCTTCAGGAAAAAAAATTACTATCGTCTAAGGAAATGAAAGCCATTAGCTTTGTTCCATGCTCCTTCCTCTGGCGCAGATCACAGTTCTCGGACACCCAAGGTAAAACCCCATCGTGGCCCGCGCGTGACGCCTTCCTTCATTGACGAGTTGCTCACCGTTTCTGTTATCATTTGAACGAATCTAAAAACCATAGGATGTATGAAGGAAAAGTATCGTGACCAATCCGGAAAAAAATGTCCTGAGAATTATAGAAGCCTAAACACGGAGAATAACTCAAGCCTTAGCTTGGCTATTAACTTTAGGATGTTGTATTATTGTTTAAAAAAACCTCTATTCTCATATGTGGTCTTTAACTAGTGGTCATATTTCATGGGCGAAGTCTATTGGTAAACGAGTAGTCGAAAAAAAAAGCAGGAACTTCGTAGTTGGCATTATTCTAATCTGAATGAAGTAATTGTCAATGAATTCCTACTAATGAAATCTCTCCGGAAAATCTCTGGAAAATGTCTTTGCTTCAACTTCCTTTCCTGGGAAAGTCCAACCTCTTCGAACACAGGATAATCTCTTTAACTCTATCCGTAAGTTTTCACTTGAATTCGTCATTGAAGAAGCAATTGAGTCATTGCTTTTTTCTGGTATATTCTTGAGGGAACAACCCTTCAACAAACCATCAAGATTCGGCCACGGTGTGACGTCAAGCCATTCCATAACGTTTGATGAGGTGCCTTTGGCCGAATGCATCGAAATGTGTGTTCCTGCTAGCCTTTCTCAAATTCAAGCTTCTCACTCAGTTCGCTGGCAAAACAGCTGTCGGACACAACTTCTTGCTTCCTTGAGTAGCCATAAAACAACTACTCTCCGCCTTTTGTCCTCTCTTTACTCCAATTTTCATCATCGCTTTCACTTAGCATAAATTTTCCATTGGATGGTCCCGTGTTGTGATAAGAAAAATTTCATTTAATCTTGAGTGGATGTTTACCGTCTGTATAGAGTGAAATTTGCCTTATGGTGTATCCATCTTGGCTTTCTGAAGACTCAAGGAACCGCTAACCTGTTTGCCTACGGGGGCATTCCGAGTCATAACGAAGAAAAATTCTTCTGGAGATGAAGGATGGCGTAGTAACGGACTAAATATTGAGTCGCAGTGGTTCTCTCATGGTTGTTTTGGCTGTTTTGGGAATTCTTCAGCGTTTTAGTTGTACTTTGCCGGTTTAGATACTATTTCTTCGGCCATCTTCGAAATACTAGGAGGTTGATGAATTAAAGGCAGCACCCACGGAAATTTCCGTCTCTGGGATTTTGATCGTTTCGGAACATCACCGGGCCTCCCAACAATTCTACGATTGTAGTTGCACAGAGAACTCGACCGTTTTCAAAATAAAAGTGGTTGAACGTGGATCCGCAGGATCTGCGTGGGGCCGTTCGATCGAGTTGTGGCGGCCGTGGACCCTTGCCGCCAGCTGATTTGATGGGCAGCCACTACTTTTTTGTTATTATTAAGCTAGTTCTCAGTCCTCAACTACCCTTTTCTGCACTCCTTGGCACAGTTAATTTTCTCAACAGTTATTCTGCAAGAAGTATGCTTGTTTAGTCACTTGTGTGGCTGCTTCCCGTCAGTGTCACATTTTCAATTTTTTCGTGGTATTGGGATCGTTTTAGAATCCTTTGGTTTTAGAATCCTTTGGTGACACCTTGATCTGTCAAGCGATCTTTTTCAAAATCCGGTTCCTTCCATTAACCTCAGGAATGCTGCAAAATAGTTCCAAAAACCGATTTCGCTGACAAACAGCTGATCAAAAAGGCGGCAGTGTCGGCTTTTTTTCGTTCGGTCCACAACGAACAGATCGCGCAACTCGGCCAACCTGCTGAAAAGCGATCAATTTAGAGGTTCCTGAAAACAAGGATTCTGAAGGTTCTGACTGTTTTCAACTTTGTCACAGTGATCAGCACACACATTGACCTCGAAATGTGCTGAAATCTTGAGGTCGAAAATTTCCGTGGGTGCTACCTTTAAAGGGAAGCCGCACAATCTCTTTGAAGATTCAGGGGAAGTTTCCTGAACCGGCTTGAAACAGTTCCGAAGTTTCCTGATATTCTTCAATATTGTGGCACACACGTTGCTAAATGAGCACGTTTATTAGGTCGACGTTTCGACTTTACGTCGTTTTCAGAGGCCTGAAAGTGGTTCAAGGTTTTTTTAACTTACGATTTAATCCACCAAACACCTCCTTTCCCAGTCCGTTCAATTCGTATTGGATATACTACTGTGAGACCCCAGCCCCAAGGTAACACTTACCCACGTGCTCCGCGATTTTAGCGGTGATGCTATTCCGCTAAGACAACGACAGACCGCTAACAGGAAGCGAGTGCGGTTTACTCAGCTCTACTGGTGTCAGCAGCCAAGCATGAATTATCTCTGCTGATCTTATAGCCCGCACAAGGACAGAAAAGGAATGGGATCGTTTGTAATTGCTAGATGCTCATTTCTGCCATTCATATCAGGATTTCGTGCAGAGATATAAAACGCTTCGAGGGTCTTCCTAGCAGATTTCTTTGCTTCATATGCCAAGATCTTATACTTCACGTTGAAATTGTTTCCACCGTGATCTTCCCTTCTATAATATGTTTCCCCAGCGGTGTTATTAAGCTCTTCCGTTTTTTACTTGCAAGATGTTCATTTATCGTACATACGGTCGGTTGACCGGTCTCTCCGATATATCGCGCATGACAAGTCGAGCATTCGATTTCGTAGATTACTTCTTTCTGTACACAAGGCTTCCTTCTCACTGGAAATAAAGAAGTGCTATGAACAAAATGTGTTGTACCTACGTAACTCTTCATGAAACTATTTCTCATCGATGGCTAGGACATTGATATTCTTGTCCAAAATCTTTTTTATTCAACCGAGTGGTTAGGTTACAACTTATCAGGTGGAATAATGTCGTATATTCCTCTCAAAATGGTTTGAAGGGCATGGAAGCTACATGTTCTGGATTTATTTCCAGGAAAAATTCCACGAAATGGATTGTTAACCTATAACAATTGAACTCCTTAACAACGGAATTCCTTAACAATGGTTGGAGAAGTCGCGCAACCTTACTATAAGATCTCAAAATCGGGGCGGTACGATAGGTTAACAAAAGGATCTCATCCGCAGTCGAGGAGTTATCAGCAAAAGCCCATGGACACATGTGGTCCAGCGCTTTCGTGAGCGAACACAACTCTCAGGCGAATGGCTAGTTCTGGTCGTTCCATCGTTTTAGTGGCTATCGTGGGAGTTTTTCAGTTGGAGAAGAAAAGAAAATTCTCTCTTTTCCATGCCGCATAATGTCCACGAGACCTCTGTTCAAATCTCGTCTATTGAGCTTCTTCCTGCATTGCCAATGGCACTTTCAGCAAAACTTCCTTCTACATTCGATCTGGATGTTCTCAAAAAATATCCCCTTTATTTCTGAAGGAAACTTCCAATATACGTTGATTTGGTGCTATCAGAGACTGCTTGTTTCCAAAAAGCACATTCTTTTCAACACGGAAAATTTGCACTTCAAAAGAACACAGCTTCTGCGTAGTTCACGAGTGTTACAAAGGGGTGACGTTTCAAATGTTATTCTTTCTAAAAGAAGACTTCTCGCTGATCTTCAGAGAATTCGTTGTGATTGCGCAAGCCATTTGCATTTTGACTGTGCACTCAAACAATTGATGATTCTTCGAACGAACGCGGCCTTACTCTTTTCGAAGAATGCAGAATGGGGCAAACCACACTAATTTTCCGTTTCGATTCGGCTTAACTGTTGCGTGGCACGCATCCACTCAATGTCTTTAGCGACGGCACTTTTTCTTCGTCTTTTTCTGCGCCATTTCCAGCAAGAGCATACTTATTAATTCAAGTAAAGCATCACCGAGCATCCTTCAAGAGATAGCACTCTATTTGGAAGGCTCTTGCCCTCTTTGTGGCTTCCATCCAACAATACTTGGAGATAATATGCTCCAGAGTCGCACAGTTGAATTTTTAAAGCATTATGCATTGAGATTTCTTGCGTTTACCATTAAATGAATGCAAGCTTGCCATGTGCATAGTTGTTACCATCTTACCATTGAGTCTTCCAAAGCCTGGATACTTGGGTACAAATTGTTCCCTCCCTAGATGAGTTGTATACGGCCCGCTTTCTGTTGATACAAATTGTTTACAACTTGATTACTATCAACTGTCCAAACAACCAAAGCTCTACTTATCCAGAACGTGATAAGCTTAGGTGATAAGTTGGAAATGACTCCATGTTAAGTTTGGAGTACAAAACTGCACCTTACAGCAGTACTGTAGAGGTACTGTAGCGTTACTGTATGACTACTGTAAGCATACTGTATATCCACTTCCTTCATGAAATCTAACGAAGCTTTGCACAGTGGGGTTATTTGACATGCTAAGCCCGAATACTACATTCGTTTTGGATCGTGGGCAGTATCGTAAGGCTACTGAAGGCGTCCTGTATATTTACTTTCTTCATGAAATCTGGTGGAATTTTGCAGAGGGAGGTTATTTGACGTGCTGAGCACTACATCCGACATTTTTCCCATTGACGACCACCCCTTTTTGACCGTTTCCACATCCTCTCAAATTCTGGCTTCCGTTTCTGCTCCAAAATTCCCGTAAAAACCCTGATATGGATTTTTACAGCCCTACTGACTTGCAAGTACTATGGCGTCACCATAAGAAAACCGCTAATGTCATTGAGGTTCAGTGGTCCTTTAAACTTAAGCATACGATACGTCTCACCGGTGAGCCGCGTGGTCGTCAATGGGTTAATTTAGCGTGTGAAATTACCTCAGTTTTGGATAAGATAAGCCACGAAACCCTTCTTACAGTTTCTAAAGTACAATTACAGTAGCCTTACAGTGATGCGCTAGGAATCGGAGATCATATTCGTGATCAGCATGTAAGATAACCCTGCTATGCAAATTTTGGTTGAAGTCCGAGAGAAAAAGGTCTTTTCACAGCTTGTACATTTTGCATGCAGTAACACTACAAAAGTGTTCTACCTAGCGAAATATGTAGATGTCATACTCGTGATAAAAAAATGCTCTGATTTTTTTCTCTAACTGCCTATACACACTTGTGTGAGCAACAAATGGAAACTCACTTTGGCCAAAAATGGCTCTGAACGGAAAATCTGCGTTGTCGCAAATGTATTAAGGGTTATTTCTGACTGCTAATTTCACCGCTAGTAGCCAGAGATATCTTTCGAGCAAGGATTTTTCGAAGGCTACAGGCTGTAGCTGAGCAAATACGTAGCAATCTTTTCCAGAGCTAGGTGATCAACGCAAACCGCGTTTCTGTGATCAACGTTACCGACCATCAGTTCTCATAAAAAAAAAACATTTGAGACACTGAAAAACAGGACCCGTATTCATGAACATACCCGGGAAAGTTGTGACGTACCTGCTCTTCTATGACGGACTAGTTCTTGAGGGAAAATTGGGTTCACTACATCGGAGCCACTCATCCCAGTCAGCGATGACGCTGGGATAAAGATGGAAAAAATGACCACACATAAATTGATCACATTTGATCGAGAAGCTCTTCCATTATGGGTGAGCAGGTAGCTCAGAACTTTTCCAGGAGCGTTCATTAATACAGACACACAGGGGACAATTGAATTAGCTTGTAGTTGTTCTTTTCTCACTTTTTCCCTTTTTTTAACCTTCAACGAGAAAGCGTGATGTTTTCTCAAAACGTAGCCAGGGTTCTCATTTCTTCACAAATAAATAAATAAATAAATAAATAAATAAATAAATAAATAAATAAATAAATAAATAAACAAATAAATAAATTTCTCTGAAGAGGAAAACCACAACTCTGCCAATGACCGCATAGCTATTATTAGGTTGTCGGGAAATGATTGAGACACTTCAGATTTTTATCACTCTTTGAACTTTTTCTCATCAGCTAGGAAACTTCAGGACTTCTCGTGAGCACTATGTATGCCCTTAGCCTTGGGCCACCTTTCAGGGGCAGACTTGTCTCCACGGGTTCAGAAATCAGGAAACTACAGGTCGAAAAATCCATCAGTCAATGGTCGAAAATCGTCAAAGTTGGCGGAGTGTTGCTCTGCCAACGAGTGCCTTAGTGACCGAACAAGGTGTTAGTTGGAGAGTACAAGATTGGGCAAGGATATCGAGCATGGCAACGTGGTCCATGTCTGCTCCTCCTGCCGAGGGCGAATCGACAATGCCGTATGTGGGTGATTTTTGGCGACCAAAAAGTGCCCGTCGACCCGTCGATGTCTCCTTTATCGGTATTTGCCGGCTATCGCCCTGAATTGACTATTGTACAAGTTGATGTTACCCATTCCGTTGCTTGTCAACAAAGCATAGCATAGCATACCCTGCTCCTAAGCTCAGGAGATCGCCTAGTTGGTAAATGTCTTTGAGGAGACATAGCAGATATATCTTCCGAAACGAAAGGACAGGACCGACGGTTTATGGCTGCATGGCTGACGACCATGGAGTCCAATGTAATATTGGTATAGTCGTCCCTCTTGCTCGCACAGACGATCAACAGGAGCCCGTAAAAGAAAATCACTGGAATTAGTTGCCCGTCAAGGGGGCGCAGCACTGCGCCCTGCCTATGGCCTAAATTCTCAGAGGCGAGGCTATCATATACTCACAAATCCTGGGCACAAGTCATGTGGGTAGGATGCAAGAAAGAATTTTTGGTGGAGTGTCTCAATCATTTCCCGACAACCTAATATATCATGCTTAGATCAATGATTTTATCCTTAATCTCTTCCTGTAAACGGAATCCTGTATAAAAAGCTCCTCCTAAGCCATTGTACTTCCACGAAAGTATTCAGGAACAATTCCATTTTGACTCCATTTGTCCTTAAATGTTTTCCGTTTGATAGATTGTACTCATTTTACTGGAGAACTGCTGCACTCGATTTGCTGGAAAAATTCACTCCTATGGTAAACTAAACAGTTTTGCATGAACTCACCATCCTCTTTGCAAAATTGTTCAATCTATTTCAGGGTACGATTCGCAGGGGTGCTCAATTTCGATCGACTGGACCTTATACTCCCCTCCCTCCCCTTCAGAAAAGAAATTAGAACACCCACGTTGAAACTCAAATATGTAGTGTGAAGCACGTGAATAATTTCTGAGTTCGAAATGTGCTTACCTAAAAATGCTTCTGAATTATGAATCAATTTCTTTTGTCACAGAATTTGCATGCACTCCTACTCGGCGTGCCTGAGAGAGGAGTGTTTCTGCTTGGACATGTCCTAGATGATTGTTATGAGAGCGAATCCACGTGTTCGGGAAACAATGGCTTCAAAAAAGTTCGCTCTAATCGCTTCGGCGATGAAGCCATGCACTGGCGATATTGCCAGGACTAGCATAGCCCGATTTATCAACGAATCCCCGGAAGCTTCGCGTTCCATTTATAAGCTGGAATGGAGCTTGAACCAGATTTGTTCTGATTCTTCCTTCAAAGTTTTGAATGTTTAATTTTTCTGACTCTTGCATCGTGTTGATATGTTTAGTCCCAACTGAAGGGCTTTTTTTTGGGGTTTTACGACTTCCATGACTTTTTCAGTCATGTTTAGTCCCAACTGAAAGGCTTTTTTTTTTGGGGTTTTACGACTTCCATGACTCTTTCAGTCAATTTTTCGAACCCTTTTGAACCTTTTGTTACTAATACCTCACGTTAGTCGATCCTCTATCTCTCTTCTACTGATGAGCCTCAAGAGGACCGACTAATGGAAATGGTTCGTCTAGAAAGGGGCGAAACGAACCATTTGTGCTAACACCTCCCACCATTACTATTTTTCCGACATTTCATCTAACTCGAACGAATTTAAATAAACGTGGAAAAAGAAACGTGAATACTGAGTCGCGAGCTGAAATTAAGGGATATTTGCTGGATTTTTTTTGAGTACACAGCAGTGTTCTGTCGTCTGTCGTAGAGGCATTTTCTTCCAAACTCTGCGAGACCCAGCGATTTCCCAACTCGATTCTTTTTCGGTCAAAAATGAGAAGCTCAAGATTCACTGACTCTTGTGCAGGGAAGCTTGGCCTGTCCGGTTGAGAGTGGGTTAACTGACCGTTCTGATCCTCCTTCGATCCATCAACAACAAAAAATTTCCTTCCTCCAAAAGTTTTCTGCTTCGAAAGTTCCCCAAACATTGACTTCAGTGGTGTGTTGCTTTTACTGTTTATTAAACAAATGTAGCATTAAAAACCGATGAGATGAAGCACTATGGAGACTACGAGGGGGAAAGGCAGCTTAAAAGTACAGGGAAGTGCTTCATGCTGGACTTCCTGCTTTTTCCGGGATTTCCATCAAAACTTCACCAAGATGATATTATTTTCATATGCCTGGTTCACCACGACTGCTTTGAAACTTGCAGATAAAATTAGATAATTGAGGAAAACTATTTTTTGCTTGTTTGAAACAGCGATGACAAAATCAGTGCGTCTCAGGCACTCCAACAAGCTTTGGGAAGGACCGCAACAGAAACCCGGAAGAAAGGACAGGTGGCCTGCGGATCATCTGAGTAGCTGCTGCGTTCCTTCCGATTTTTTTCCGCGGTCCACTGAACCATCCTCTACAAAAATACATTCTCCTGCGGTCATTCCGAGCCAGCCCAACAGGAAGCGGAAAGACCGTAACGGAAAACGTTCTGCTACAGTCTTCCCGAACCTTTTTATTTATTTTTTTATTTATTTGTTTATTTATTTATTCATTACGTTACAATGAACGTGCTGGATAAGGTAAATTAAACGCGAACAATAACATTTCACCCTTTAGAATTAAAAAAAAATAGAAACCAAGCTTTGGCCAGACAACGGCATATTTTATCTCTGCTCCTCTCGCTTCTTAACCGCATGACGCGAGATCTGTTCCTGCTGCGGTCCTTCCTATAGTCTGTCTGAGTAGCAGAATTATTTAAACCGAAAATCATTTGTAAATTCATTGAAACAGTGTAAAGAAACCACCGCATCTCCGCACTGAATTCGAGGATTGACCCATGTGACTGACTTTCTGTTTGCGAGTATGTTCACAGCTGACCAAAACCCTGGTACAAAGTATACTTCGGACCGAATAAAAATCGAATAATTTTATTACTTTAATTACAATTCAGAAAACAAATTTAACCGACAGATATTCAAGAATGAGAAAGCCTCAAAGCTCTTCCTCTCTTTCGTCCAGCGCCACAGTGATCTGTATTCGTAGAATATTAGAATTTTCCATTTATTCGGAATATTCCATATTCGAAAGCAAAAATATTCGATTCCGAATAAATCGGAAATTCGGATATCCCAAACGGGAAACTGATACAATTCTGCACTAAAGAAAAGAAGAGCATAGGGTTTCCTCATTCTCGAATATTTAGATATTTGAATTGTTTCTTAAATTGTTATTGAAGAGACAAAATTATTCGATTTTTATTCGGTCCGAAGTATACTACGAATCAGTAGTTCTCTGACGGTCAAGCCCTATTGATGAGGTAGCAAAGAGTGTTCGCTATGGAAAGCAGAGACTCCATCTCCGGGAGCAATCCTGACTCTAAATCATTTCCCGAGCGGCGGAAGGGCGTTCGATTCGGGTCCTCGACACCCCTTGTTTTGAACAGTGGATTATCCGCACGAGAATGTGCACTGTATGTTGGTCTATGACATAGTTCGCAGCAACGCTAGTTGAAGTAAAATTATGTAGGTTTCCATAGCTTATCGGAAAAATTGCGCATAATATCTACAGGCATCGGGGCAGTTAAACGAAAAATCTTGACGCTAAATGGCCGCGGAGACTTTGTCACTAAAAACTAGTATACGTATAAGCCTTAGTCGCACACTCAGGGGAGAACTCAACGAGGAGACATCAACGGAACAGATAGCGAGTTTAATTCTCGTACATTTAGAACACTAGAGAACACTAGACACCCTCACACTGCGATGCTGTTGTTCTCCTAGTATAAACAATTTATTACACTGTCGGCGACATAATCCTTGTGTACTCCTACTGCCGCAGAAAACTTGACATTGTTTTCGTTTATGTTCCCTCATGCTCGTCGTCAACCTCGGTGGAAAAATTGCTGGAAGTAGTGATGCTATATGACTCTATAAAGCAGAACCTTCTTCTTTTTCTTGTACATTACTAGAATGTGAAAGCAGTAGATCGTGTTTTGGTATAGGAAAAAAAGGAGCACAAGCGTTGTATTCCTCCCTTTCCAAAAGGTGATTGTAGTTTATTTTGTACAGCAGGTCTTGTCCTGTAGTTATTTCCTTGTATGCTATTCATTGACTTGTTTCTAACGTCGTATGTACCTAGCTTATTTGCCTTTTTTACATTAATTTACATTTGTCTTTTATCATTTACTAGCGCCCCTACGGGACGCTAGGAAGTGGGGTGGGGCAGCCACTTGAAGTTTGTGCAAAGTAATCACACTTTTGGAGACCTTAGAAAATTAGGAAACAAGCGGAAATCATTAACTGTGCCCAAACACAGAACCCCACCTATGAAATGCGCATACTATTCTGGCACCCTAGCTAACGTTCTGCTATTCTGGCAGCCTAGCTAACGTCGAGCTTCCTACCTCGATTATAGCCCTGATCGAAAATTCTTCATCACATATCGTCATGTAAACTACTCCCCAGTGTAGTGTCCTCCCGTTCTTTGTCACAGCATTTATTTACTGTATCTGGACGTTTCCCATACTGTTGAGCTGAAGCGCACTGGTACTCCTTCGACAAACCCGTGGCATGGTCTTTTATACGCTATTGAGCTGCGGCGCACCCTCCTTACCCAAGGTTTTCTCACAATGCTGAGCGCTGACTCATTTTCTCCATCGGTGGACCCACATCCTTGGGGTTCCCACAATAATGGGACCAAGACATCTTTTTTGTATCGATGGACCCATATCTTTGGCGCTCTTCACACTACTACCCGCCAGCACAACTTTCCTCCATTGGTGATCTCGTATCTCAGTGCTTTTTGCAGCACTGGGCGCTGGCGCACCCTTCGCACCATGGGACCGGTTTCCTGGCATTTTCAACGCTGATGAGACCCTGTACACCATCGGTGTACACACACCCTTTGTAGATCCCGAGTGCAATAAAAGGAAGATAAGGAGTGTTCAGAAAAGGTGGTGCCGTCGCAGATCTTCTCTCCCGGCCACCTACATCGTAGAGCTGACGTGGGTCGTGCGTGGGCCGCACAGCACCACCGCGATCGGGCATCTGTGGGCCGCACAGCACCGCCGCGATCGGGCATCTGTGGGCCGCACAGCACCGTCGCGATCGGGCATCTGTGGGCCGCACAGCACCGTCGCGATCGGGCATCTGT